>JBBMOL010003502.1:0-15650 GCA_037954665.1 Laguncularia racemosa | reverse complement strand
CCTTTTTTCCTTTTCTGTTTTTTTTCTTTCTTACTCAAAAACTTTCTCTCCTTTTTTTTTTTTCGAATTAAACACTCCTTATATGAAGAAAACATAACAGTTACTTTTTAAAAAGTAACAAAAGTTGAACTGTTGGAGAGGATCTCATTCCGGTATTTTTGAGGGATTAAGTTTGGATAAATCATTTGACCAAATTTTCTTTGGTATATCTTTTGGATAAAGTTTTTTTGAAGATACCCCCCACAGTGGAACCTATCTTGATGTAATATTATTTTCTTACCCTTATCTTGTAATTTTTGGATCCCCCAAAATATAGCATAATATCGATTTAAATTTTGAAAAAACTTTTAAATCTTATATCTCATTTTTATCATAAAAAAAAATCTGTTAGGGGGAGAATGTTAATTTCTCAAATTTATTTTGATGTTAACAAAAAGGAAAAATTTTAAACAATGTTTGATTTGTCAGAAGTTTTTCAGAAGATAGTACGTAATTTTTCTAAAGTTGAACAAGGAGCAGAAGCTTGTTCAAACCCTTAAAAAGTGTTATTGACTATTTTTGCGAAGAAGTGTTTAGAATTTTAGTGATCCGTAGTTATTGTGAACCCCTTTCAGAACCTTTACAATAGGAAACATTTGGGGGTTTTTTTCAAAGCACTTTTAGAACCTTTCATGTCTGTCACAAATTTTTCCAGTTACTTTAATTTTTATATCGATAGTTTTTAATAATTTCAAGGCCTAGCCCACGTGTCAATATTTTTGGGTAATATACTTGTATTTTTCTAAAGTTGGATTTTATATCAGGGGTTTTTTTAATTTAGTAAAGTTTAAAAGTTTTTATTCAAAATTTCATTTTATGATAAAAGAGACATAAAAATTTACAAGTTTTACAAAATTTAAATTTAGAAATTTGCTATTTTTTGGGAGACCCATTTACAAGTAAGAAAAAGAAATTTTGGTTGTTACATGAAGAAGGGTCCACAATGTGAGGGATTTTCAACAAACTTGATCCAAGAGATAACCAAAGAAGATCTGGGTAAACTAATTATCTAAGCTTATCCTCCAAGAATTCAGGGAATTTAGATTTCTCTCCAATGCCCCAATTTTTTTTGAATTACAAAAAAATCAAAAATAAATTCAAGTTTCAAGTGGAAATAGCCTTATGTTCTCTCAAATAAGGAGTTTTTAAATTTCCCAAATGAAAAAATGGAGAACGTTTTTGAAAAGAAAAAAAAAACCCACAAAAAAGAAAAGGCTCAACATCTTCAAGCAAAAAAAATCTTTACATATACATTGATTATTTATAGAAAAAATCCAAATTTCCCATTGTTGTTGTAATTTCCCTTTCAGAATGGGAAATTGATTGTTGTTTATCACTGTAGTTGGTGATTAACTTAGTAAGAAGTAGAAAAACTGATAAAAAAAAACCACAAGCCCTATCATTAGGGCAAAAAACAAAGGAATTCTTTTGGCTTGAGGGCCCCTTTTTGAGCAATCGCCCCCAAATTTTTAAAAACAACCTCTTTTATTTTATTATGTTTTTTATATTCCAACAGGAATACTTTCATGCTTTCGGGGCCTGGACAAACTCACTTAAACCACTTTTTTGGGTTATCCATGGACCGACCAACCGGCAGGGTTTGGGGGCCGAGGGATCGTAAGAAGATGGGATCTGAAGACATTTCTTTTATTTTTTTTCTTTTATGAACTATTTTATTTGTTTTTTGGGTTTTGGGGGACACTTTTTTTTCTTTGTAATTTTCTTTTAAAGGGTTAGCCTTTTTTTAAAAAGTGGCAAACTTGTAATTTTGAGCCTTTTTAACCCTAGAAGTGCAAGTTTAAATTTTTGCTTAAGAGGGGGTTTGGGGAGGCTAATTTTGTGAAAAAACACTTCACATTTCATAAGGCTTGGGGGTTTTCCCAAATTCCAAATTCTCTTAAAAATTTCAACCCCCAAAAATTGAAATTGTGGCGAGTGCAACATCTTAAAATTGTGAGTTATATCAATTTCATTTTGTTGTATTTCTTTTTTTCTTATGTGTCATATCGGGTTGAATTAAATATTTTTGGGTCAGAAATAATTTATTGGGGCTAATTAAGTATTTATCAATCATTTTTTGGTTAAATTTTGAAAATTTCCCTAGAAGGGGTTTCTTCACATTTGAAAGGGATTTTTTTTTGCCACAGTTTTCTTTTGCAAATTGTGGATCATTTGCTGGATTATAAAGATTAGGGTTTATTAGAAGGATTATCAGTGTGGATTTAATTATATCAATTGGACTTTTGGGATTTCTAAAATTTCTTCACTTGGTTCACGTCTTTTTGCCCTTTTTTGGATCCGATTTTGCCTTGATTGAGTGGGTTTTTTTTAAAAGTCTTTTGAATGTGCATTCAAGATTTTTTTAGGCACATCAAAAACTCAAGGGGATTTTGCCTTAAAGAGGCTTATGTTGTATACTTCAATTTGTTTGATATATTGAAACAAATCGGTTAGACCCCGGGGACCCCGGCGTGGAGCGGAAGAGAGGACTGACACTCGGGCGGAACCTCTATAAATACTGGCATTCTTTTCTTCCTACTCTTTTTATTTACTGCACATTATTGTTTTTCATTATTGTTATTCACTGTTTTTTATTAGTCAAGGTTTGTTTAAATTTTTGCGAAAAGTGAAATTTTTAAGTAATTAAAACATTTACCCCCTTTTGATTAACAAATTTGGGGACCAACAATTGGTATCAGACGGGACTCATCTATTTTGATGATCCAAAATGGTTAAAATAATTTTTCAATTAATCGAGCTCCCTATTTTGGATGGCTCAAATTTCTCTAGGGGAAAGCGTAAGGAAACCACATAAATCTAATGTTTATATTCAGGCAGGTCATTCCTGGAACAATGTGATCACCTTAATGGAGATTTCGACCTTGAATTGGGAGAAAAAAATTTATCGAGAAGAATAACAAAGCAAAAAATTTTTTACGCATTTGCTCCATCAGAGTTCTATTTAATATCATCGTGTGAAGTGCAAAAGAGATTTAGGATATCTTACCCCGATACTATAAGGGACTGATACATCAAGGAAACCAAGAAAAAATGCTTTAATTCAACGTATGAATTTTTTAAAAGTTTAAGTCTAATAAGTGTCAAAGATTTTTTTAACAGGTTTACAGCCTTACAAATGAGCTTCCCAAAAATTTGGAAAAAGAAACTCCCAGTCCAGATTTTGTGGGAAAAATGTTGGGATATTCCCACCACTTGGGATCAAAAAAAAACTTTATAGGGAAAGCCAAGACCAAAAAAAGCTAACTCTCAGTCAAGAGAGAAAAGTTCTGGCAATGAGTCACAAAAGGCCACGAAAAGGGGGAAAAGACGGTACCAAAGGAATTGCATTTAAAGTCAAGGAAATAAAAAAAATAAAACAAAAAAACGGTGATAGAACGATGAAAAGAAAGGGACATCAGTCTTCTAGCACAAAAGACCACAGGCGGCCAAAAAAAGCAAAGGGGGTAAGAAGTTTAAATTGTTTTTTAAAGAAAAGTATGAATTTAAAACCCCAAAAAATGATCAAAAAGTGTAAAAGGGAGAAAGAAAAAGAAGAAAGAAAAAAAGGAGATTCAATGTTTGAATGCAAAAAGCCGGGACACATAAAATAGAATTCCAACTTTGATAAAGAAAAGGGAAAAATTTAAAAAAAATGAGAAAACGCTACAACATGGATGTTTTGAGGAACAGAGAAAAATTCAGAAATTAAGAAGAAAAAGAGGATGAGGCAAATCGTGTTAAGGGCAGTTCTGGGGTAATTCTGAACGATGAAGATTCACTGAAACGACATGCTAGTAGAAAGAAAAGCCATTAAAGGCAAAAAAAGGGTGATGAAAAATTAGCAAAAGTATGAAAATGAAATAAAAGCTTTTTAAAAGAAAAGGACCAAATAAAGCAACAAATTCGTTATTGGGGATGAAATGAACCCAAAAACAAAAAATAAATCTATGCATGTGAGTTTTAAAAAATTAAAAATAGAAAACACCTACTTGAAGAAAAAACAAGTAACAGAAGGTAAAGATTGATGAACTGTCCAATTCATTGAAAACTACCTTTAACAAATTTGTGCAAGTCCCAAGAAATTGCCAGTTAATTTTCTTCCAAAGTTTCAAATAAAAAAACAGGGTTAGGATTAGATGGTTCGAGTTAAAAATCAAATCAAAATAAGTTTTTTGTTAAAGCTAAAAAAGTCTTAAGTGATTTTTAAAAAGTAAAAAGTAATTTCGAATACAAAAAATTTAAAAGGGGAAAATACCAAGATTTTTACAAAAGTTATTTTGACAAGGGGTATCTACACAATGGACTACAAAAGTAAACCCAAAGGGTAAACAGAAGTTATACAAACAAATTTTCCAGAAACAGTAAATGACAGGTATAGGAATTTAATTTTTATCAACTTTTTCTTAATAAATTGGGTCATATTGAGAAATTTTGCTTTTAAAAAAAGAAAAAGCTCAGTAGCAAAAAGAAAATCGAAGAAATCAAAGGCTTATTTTTTAAAGGGCCCAACTTTCTTTGGGTTCCTAAAAGGACTTAATTCTTTTTTTTTGTACAGGGAAAAACTAAAAAAAAGGGGAAATGGTTTTGGATAGGGGATGTTCAGACATTGACGGGAGATGCTTCTTTGTTAAATAGCAAACTTGGAAAAAAAGGGGTTGTAAATTTTGGGGAGATGATAGTAGAGGTAAAAAAATTCCATTGGAACGATTGGTATGCCTACTTTTTCATTAAAAATGATATCTTGTGTAATTTTTTAAAACATAATTTACTTGGTATTAGTCAGTTATTGATAAAGGTTATAAAAAATTTTTTTAACAAGACAAGTGCTATGTTTTAAAAAAAATGATAAAAGATTATTGAAGGAATTGGGAAAAAAATATCTATCTTAAAAAAACCAGAGAAATCGATAATGTTTGTTGTTTAATTTTTTGAAGAAAATTTTTTTTTTGGCAAAAACGACTGGGAACTTAATTTTTAATCACTTAAAAAAATATCAAAAAAGGATATTATTAAAGAATTCCAAAATAAAATTAAACAAGATTAAATTGATACTTGCTTAAAGAAAAAAAAAGGGTTTCTGTCTCTCATAAAAGTAAAAATGTAACCCTCAACTAAAAACCCGCAAAAATTTGCATCTTTGATTTTTTTAAACCCCTACTAGATCTTAAGCTGGGGGGAAGCAAATATGGATTGTTAGTTGATGATTTTTCAAGATACATTGGTTTTATATTCTTGCGACAAAAGAGATCCCTTTGATTCTTTTAAAAAATTTTGAAAAACAAATACAAAATGAAAAGGAGTTTCCATAATTAGCTTTGAACTGACAGGGAAAAAATTTCAAAATGCAAGTTTTTCAAATTTTTGTGAAGAACAGGTAAATCTCAAAATTTCTACTCCATACACCCTCAACAAAATGGATGGTGAGCAAGAATACAATTTTAAAAGATGACTAACTATTTTAAATAAAAGGGGAATTTGCTACGTTTTTTTTGGGCAGAAGCATTTCACATCTTGCTTATCATCAATGGATTTTTCATTCTACCCATACATCAAAGCTACTTATGGATGTTTCGGGTAAAAACCAAACATTTTTTTTTCCATATTTTTTGATCTAAATGCTTTGTGAAAAAAAATCACTAAACCCTTAAAATTTTTATGAAAGACTGAAGAAGCATTTTTTAGGATATTCCAAAATAGCGTGCTTATCGTTTTTCAAAAAATCATCAAAAACTATTGAAGAATCAACAAATTTTAAATTTATTGGGACTTAAAAGGGATGTTGATTCTGATGAAAAAAGGACTCCAATTCTAAAGCAGAAGTTAGTTCAAACCAATTTAGAAGCCCCGGGTTTTAAACTTCGAGGATCAAATCATCCAAAACCTTTTTCAAGGCAACTAAGAAGGAAACTTCAGAATTTTAAAGTCAAAACAAGAGGCTTCTAAAGTTTGGAAGTAAAGTCTACACATCCTTCGATCAAATAATAGGCAATATTCAATGGATGTTAAAACAAGAAAAATCTACAAAATCTGAAAAAATTTGTGTTTTTTATTGAAATTGAACCTAGTAATATGGAACAAGCTTTAAATGATGAAAATTTGGATTAATCTATGCAAGAAGAATTAAATCATTTCAAAGAAAAAAAGTTGGAACTGTTCCAGACCTAGAGGAAATCAAAAATTTGGAACTAAATGGTTTTAAAAAAAAATTAGTTTAAGAGGGTAAAATTATAAGAAAAAAAAGCAGATTATAGTAAGGGTTATTCACAAGAAGAAGGAATATTTTTTGATGAAATGTTGCCCTGTTGCTAGACAGAAGCAATATGGTTAATGTTGCATAGATCTTATAAGTTTTTAAAGTTTTTCAATGGATGTAAAAAGTGCTTTTTTAAAATGGTTTTAAAAAGGGAAAAATTTTATGTAGAAAAACCCATTTGGTTTTTGAAGACCTTTCAAATAATTTTATGTTTTTAAATTTAAAATAAAGCATATATGTTTAAAACAAGCCCAAGGTTTGGGTTTAGAAAGATTGAGTATTTTTTTGATTCTAAAGGTTTTCATAAGGAAAAAGTTGACACTATTTTATTTTTAAAAAATTTTGAAAAAGATTTTTTTTGGGTTGTACAAAATATGTGGAGATATTATCTTTGGATCACTAAAGAATTGTTGTGTCAAGAATTTGCTGAACCATGCAGGCAAATTTTGAAATGTCATGATGGGAGAGTTACATTTTTTTTGGGGGACTTCAAAAAAAAAAAAACAAAGGAAGGAATTTTTTGTTACAAAAAAAACCCAAAAAAAAAATATTAAAGAAATTTGGATAAAATGGATGCAAAAGGTTACAACACCTATGAGTACTTCTTAAGGTTAGACTCAATTAAAAGGGAAAAAAGGGTAAGTGAAAAACTTTAAGGAGTTTTGGGTTTCTTTATTGTATTTGACTGCATTAGACCTGATATTTTGTTCAGGTGTGTTTGTGGCAATTTTTCAAGCGCCCCAACAAAAATTTCTTTTATCAGCTGAAAAACGAATTTTAAAATACCAAAAAAACTTAAATTTTTGGGACAGTATTCTAAAAATCAAAATTTTGACTAATAGGATATTCTTTGCAGATTATACGGGGTTAAAAAATTGATAGAAAAACACATTGGACTTGTAAATTTCCTAGTAAAAAATTAATTTTTGGTCTTCAAAAAAAAAAAATTTCCCCTCTTGCCTATCCCACTGAAGCGAATATTTTCTTTGGTAAATTGCGTGCACAATTTTATGGTAAAACAAAAATTGAATGTTATAAATAAATTTTTAAAAATGGCCCAATTTAAAAGTGACAACACGAGGCTAAATTTTACAAAAAATTTTTACTCATTTTAGGTTAAAGCACATAAAAAAAAACATCATTTTTTTGGGGATCATGTGATAATGGGGATATAAAATTTTTAATTTTTGAAACCGAAAAACAATTTTCAGATATTTTTACTAAATCTCTTGAAAAGGTAAAATTTTTAATTTTTTAAAAGAATTTGGAAATTTTTAACCCTTTTTTAATTTTTTCCCCCCAAAAACCCTTTTAAAAATTTAAAAAACTTTTTTCATATAAAATATATTTTTTTTCTTCATTCATTCCTTCCACTCTAATTTTCCCTTTCCCTTTGCAATCTGCTCTTTTTTTTTTCTCTCTCTATTTTCCTTCCTCCATTGCAACTCCAAGGCACCTAAATCTTCAAAAACGTCTCTAACAAAAACCCTTCAAAACCAAAAACATCCCAAAAAGCCTTTAGTGATTCAGATGAATCTTCAAGCTTCGGAAAAACTTCAAGAACCTTTAATAAAGAATCCGAGTTCCCTTACTCTGAATCTATCAAGGTTCCAAGAAAATTTCCAAAAAAAAATGAGCTGCATCGTCTTCAAAGGGAAAGAAAAGGTTACTCAAAAACCTCTCCGCTCAAGAAAAAACCAAGAAGCAAACAAACAAAGGGAAATACCCCGTCTGAAACCCTCAAAATTTAAAACTCTTTGAAGGAAAAAAAACAGGTGGTTTTGTAGTTTTTTTTGGGTTTTAATTTCTTTTCGAAGGATTTTTCTGGGAAAGAACTTTTTAGAACCCATAGGGATGGGAAATTTTCTTACTCAAGTTTAGTTTTTGGGGATGTGGAAAGAATTTTTTTGGAAATTTTAAATCTTTCGGAAGGGGAAAGTTTTAGTTTCCGGGTATGTGATCAAGATATTCAATTTCAGGGCAGTTAAATTTAAAATTTTACACTTACATGATTAAAAAAGATGATGTAGAGTTACAAACATGCCCAGGGAAAGATCTGTTTGCTGCTTAAATGGAGGCTTACAAAAAGGGTTAGGAAAAAAACAAGGTCATTTTTCAGTTGTTTCCTAGAATCAACACGACATTTTTGTGTTTTTGTCCAAAGGGAAGGGATTCTCTTTAATTCCATAGAACATGCTCAAAATTATCTATGCGATGATTAACAAAAAAAAGTGGAAGGTTTTAGAGTCATTGATCAAATTGGGGAAAAAAGAAAGTTTGGTTTTGGGGAAAATTTTCATGCGATTGTTTTTGTTTAAAGGGGTAGTTTTGCCCCAAAAACTCTTTTGAACCTATAATTAAAGAGGATAGGTAAAGAAGTTTTTCATCACATGTCATCTTTGTTAAAGGGTTTTTGTGGTATGCGAATAGGTCACTTTTGTCCCTCAAAAGGGATAGAAAAGAATTGTTCCTTTTTGGGAAATTTTTCAATATCTGTTTCAAGAAGGAGGTTTAGAACCCCAGTTCAGACCCCAAACAATTTGAAATGATCAGGGAAGAAACCAAGCTAAGAGGCTGGAAGAGTGGGAACAAAAAAAGTTTTGTCCAAAGTTGATCGGAACAAATGAATAATGTTATTTGAGAAAGTTTGAAACAAAGCAAACGGATTTAGTTAAGACACTTTAAAGATCAAGTTCTTCAACGCCGATAGAGGAACAAATCAATGGAGTTACAAGTTAAACAAACTTTTGATATTTTTCCGATTTCAAGAAAAATTATGAGAAAATTTACCGATCTCCATCATATAGAATTCTCTTGATGAATTTAGTGCAGAGTCAAACAAATTTATCTAAAAAATGTGATTTCGTTTGACAAATTTGTCTCTCAAGTGAGGAAGACGGGGATTTATTTCTAACTCCCTTTAAGACTTTGGACCCAAAACGGAAAAGCCTCCAAGCGCACAAGTCTTTTATGGTGAAATAAACTGTTCTTATCCAACAAATTTCCAATTATGTTCGCTCTAGCGCCCCTATCATCGACTTAGATACTTCACCAAGAAACCTTCTTTACAAAACCTTCCACCACTCCCTCTACCTCTCGGTCACAAATCCAGAAAATCTTATTCTTTTTCTTAAATTTTGTTTTTGGGAAACAAGTTTAAAAAACTTTTTTATCTTTTATGCATCGATTAAAGGGGGTTTTTCCCTTTTTTGTTAACAAAAAGGGGAGAAGATTCTATTATGATCAAAGCTGCTTATAATATTTTTAAAAGCTTTTTGATGCTTAGATCAATGTGTTTAGTCAAAGCAATTATAATGATTTATTATGCTTAAATGCTTTTTTGACATGAAAGTTTTTTTTTATTTGTTATCTAATGGTGTTTTTTTTCATCAAAAAGGGGGAGAATGTTAAGTTTTCCCAATTTTGTTTTGATGTTTTAAAAAAAAGGAAAAATTTAACAAATGTTTAAGCTTTTCGAATTGTTTTTAGAAGATAGTACGTAATTTTTCAAAAAATTGAACAAGGAATAGAACTTTTCAAAACCCTTTAAAGGTTATATAACTATTTTTGTCTGACAGAGTTTTCAGAAGTTTGTAGTGTATCCGATTTATGTGTTAACCCTTTAAACCTTTTTCAATAGGAGAACAGTTGACGGTTTTTTTTAAAGCACTTTTAGAACCTTTCATGTTGTCACGAAATTTTTTCCCGATTACGTTCTAATTTTTATATCGATAGTTTTTAAAAAATTTCGAGGCCCAGCTCCCGTGTCAATATTTTTGGGTAAATACTTGTGTGTTTTACTAAAGTTTGGGTTTTATATCATGGGGTTTTTTTAATTTACATAAGTTTAAAATTTTTTCAAAGATTTCATTTTAGATAAAATGAATCATATAAGATTTACAAGTTTTCTCAAAATTTTAAAATTTTGTATTTTCCTATATTTTGGGGGATCCGCAATTTAAAAAAATAGGCAAGAAATATGGGGTTTTTTCATGAAGATATGGTTTCCCAATGTGAGGGAATCTTCAAAAACTTTATCCAAGAATATATCCCAAAAAAATCTCGATCAAAATGGATTTATCCCAAGCTTATCCTCACAAGAATTCACGGAATGCAGATTCCTCCAATAGATCCAACTTATTTTTGAATTACAAAAATTCAAAAAAAAATTCAAATTGTCACGTGGGAAATAGCCATTATTTCTTCATATAAGGAGTGTTTAATTCAAATGAAAAATGAAGAACATTTTTGAAAAGAAAAGAAAAACCACGAAAAAGAAAAGGGTCAACTCTTCAAGCGAAAAATCTTTACATATACAGGATCTATTTTTTAGAGGAAATTCGATATCCTCATTGTTGTTGTAAATTCCTTTCATGAATAAGGAATTGATTTTTTTTTTCACTGTAGTTGAGTGATTTGCTTATGAAGAAGCAGAAAAAATCAAGATGAGACTTGCCTTGAAAGGCTTATTGTATATCTTCAATTTGTTTTTATATAGTGAAACACAATCGGGATAGACAACCGGGACCCAGGGTGGGGTGGGAAAAGAGGACGACACTCGGGCGAAACCCCAAAATATCTGAGCTTCTTTTTCCAATCTTTTTTTTTACTCACTTATTGTTCTTCATTATTGTTTTCACGGTTTTTTTAGTCAAAAGTTTTTTATTAATTTGCTAAAAAATAAAAATTTAAGTAATTAAACAATTCACCCCCCTCTTATTAATTTAATTGGGCCAACAAAATCTTTAAATAAATTCTTGTAAAGTTTATATAAATTAAAAAAACCCCCAAAATATAAATCCCAAATTTAAAAAACCATCAAATAATTACCCAAATAACTTGACTTGGAGCTAGGCCTTTAAATTTTTTAAAAACTATCTGTTTAAAAAAATTTGAATTAATCGGGAAAAAATTCATGCAACATGAAAGGTTCTGAAAATGCTTTTGAAGCAAACCTTTTTTAAATGTCCTCCTAAATGAAGGTTCTAAAGTGCTACCGAAACAAACCGTCAATTGTTTTTCCATTGTAAAAGGTTTTGAAAGGCTTTGAAAGATTAACAAAAACTACGAAACAACAATTCTGAAACCCTTCTGTTAACAAAAATAGTCTATTAACACTTTTAAAGATTCTGAACAAACTTCTTCTCCTGTTCAACTTTGAAAAATTTTTAAAACATCTTTGAAACAACTTTGACAAGCTCAAACATACGTTACAATTATTCCTTTTGTTTAAAACCAAAACTAAATTTGAGAATTAACTTTTTCCCCCTAACAATAGTTAATTAAAAGGTTATTTTTTTAATTTGAATTTGCTTTTTACCCTTTTTGGAGAAGTTTGCATTAAGTGAAATTTTAATCTTGTTGCTACCTTTTTTCGTGAGTGGGGATGTGAATTTCGTTTTTGTAAGTGGGGAATTGGAGTTGTGTTGTGAAGGGGTGTTACAACGTGAAGTGTTTTTGGGGTTAAGGGGAAGGGGCTCACGTAAAGTGGTGTTTTGGGGGAATTGAGGCACCGTGTTTTGTGTGATGTGTGGGAGTTAAGGGGGTTTTAATTTAAAGTTGCAAGTGTAGTGTTATATGTTTTGAGGCAAGAAGTTTGTACACTTGAAATGTTGGTGTTTTAGATTGAAGTTGGGCATATTGTGTAGTAGTGAAAATGGTGGTGTGGAATTAAAGGATTATGTGTGGTGTAAGGGCATGCATTAACACTAAGTGTGATGTGAAACCATGCCGAAAGGGGAAGTGGTAGTAATTTTTTTAAATTTAAAAAAAGCATTTAAGTGTGAAGGTTAATGAGACCATTAACTTAAGCACTTTCTATTTTAAAATTTAAATTTTTTAAATACTTGGCAATATTTATTTAGCTTCATTTATTTTTTTATACTTTTTAAGTGATAAAATATTTATTGTCTTGGTTGCTTGTTTAACCAGAATATAAGGGTTTTATTGGGTGAAAAATACTGAATAATCACTCAAGTGAAATGTTTTTGCTGCCAATGCATTAAGTTTAGTATGACTTTTTTCTTCAACTATTTTATGATGGATAAAAAGAAAATTTGTTTCCCTACTTCTTATAAGGTAAAAAAACTTGTGTGCTTATTTTTGATGGGGGAGTTTACAATGCGGGGCTACCTCATTAGTATCGAAATTGAAACTTATAACTACCCCACATCCAAACCCTTTTACATTACATTAGTTGAATATCAGGGGAATCTTTATATGATGAAAGAGCAGTTACCTTTTAATATAGGGATAAATATTGTGGAGATTGAAAAGTGATATTCACCTAGTGTACATCTTTTATATTACTTGGAAACCCTGGTTGTATATAGATGGTATTACATGATGGGTTAGAAAATTATATGTTAACAAGATGGTAAAAGTATAGTATGAAACCCCATGTCGCCATCAGAGGGCTAAAAGATGCAAAAATAGATAAGTCAAACCCTCAAAGATTTTTGAGGGTCAAAATCACATGACCAAACCCTTTTGAGACCAAACGTTCAAAATAGATGTCAACCCTTTTAAAGTTCCTAAAGGGTTTCCCAGTTATAGACCCCAAATCGGAACCAAACTATTTAGGGTGATGTGAACCTTCGATGTTTTTGAATTCATAGTTAGATATCAACTTTAGAGGCCAAAATATTCAGAGGCAGATGTGTCCACCATCAGAGGTTCCTGAGGCTTATAATATTTTAAAAACCATCAAAGGGCTAAGAGGGCAAAATAATAGGTGATATAAGGAAAAAAAGACTTTTTTTTAGTGGGACATCTAGATAGGGAGGGCCCAGGGGGTGATGGACCTTTTAAAGTGTTGCAGATGAGATAATCCTAGAGATGGGGGAGAGAAAGCAAACCCCCGTGGTATTTTTAAAACTAGGGAAAAAAATGATAATTTTCAATAATTTTTTTAAAGGGAAAAAAGTTCTCGCATTTTTCCATTGTTTGAGGACAAATCTTCTTAAAGCCCAGGAGATGAAGGAATCAAAATCCTAAAACCTATCACTAGGGGAAAAGCTAAAGGATTTCAAAATTTGGGGATGAGGGCCCTTTAAACAATCTAATCCTGGAAACTTTATATACTAACTTCTTTTTTTAACTTATTTGTTGTACATTCTAATAGGATACTTTGATTTACAAGCAAAGGACAAACCACAAAACTCAGCTTTTAGTTTTTCATGGACCGTGTAAACCGAAAATGAATTGAACCCAACAAAATTTTTGCTTGACTTGAAGAACCCTCTTTTAAAAACCATCTTTTTTATTTGTTTTTTTTCTTTTAACAGTTATTTTTTAATTTTTTAGACATTTTGATTTGTTGAATTTGTTAAATTGGACCAAACCCCAAAAGGGCATAGATGTAAAAATTTTTTGGGCATTTTAACCCAACTAACAAGTATAAATACTTGCTAAAATAGGGTTTTGGAGCTTTTGAGCCATATTTTCTATTTTAACCAAAAGGACACCTCCTTTTCACGAACTCTTATCATTTCTTTAGGAAGTGTGGCGAGGGGGGGTTTGTCCTTGTTTGTGTAATATCAACAATGCCAAATCTATCCTAATTCCCAACAAGTGAGTTTATATCTGGTGAGGAATTAGTTTATCCTTTTTGTTATCATTCACCCAATTTTTAGGGTTTGATTAATTTGATTTCATATCCTTTAGATTGTGTTCGGTGAAATTGAATTCAGACATTGCAATTGTGAATTGTAGTTCTCATTTGTTATTTGCGTGATCATCATTTGGAAATTGTTCTCCACACCCCTTTTGAGAATTGTTAATTGGTTCTCAATTAGTTTTTGTGTGCTTATACGTTTGGATTTGCTTTTAATGTACATCATCTTGGACCTAAACTATTTAGAATCCAAATAATTAAAAGATACTCTAAAAGACTCTAATAAGATTTGGGGTTCAGATCAGGGTATTATAATAGTATATTTTAGTAGTAGTTATTTCTTATATATATTTCTTTTATATCTAATTATTTAGGTTTTTTAGAAGATCCCCTATCTCTACCCAAGGATTATTACAATCCTTAAGTCATGCCTTGATGAGGGAGTTCAAATGATCTACTATTTGCTTACTGCTTACTAATTGCATGATGATCTATTGATTGTTATTGATTGTCTAATGAAATGACCGATTGCCTTTATATGCTTTCATCCGAGTGATCACCTTATCAATTAGTAAACTTAAATTCTTAGTTAAAATAACTAGATTACTTGTCACATGTCTATGAATTCAATATGTATATAGAAAGGAATGAAGAGTGTTCAACCTTTATCGAAACTTTTGAAACATGTTGAAAATTTTGAAATATTTTAAGTCTTTTTAAAGTATTTTCATAAAGGTTTATATCAAAAACTCGATGTGTGCTCTTACAAACTACTGTTTATAAAACCTTAGTGTCTCTGATGGTAATTTTACCAAAATTGATTTCATTAGAGGCAAAGAGGTTGAAGGCTCTTGTTTAAGGCCTGTGGGTACTGTTAACAGTTTGATACTGGCAGATGCCCTGATGAGGGATCATTGGCCATAGAGGTATTATTGAGTATTTGATTGATGGTGAATGGCCCAGTGCAGAATTCACTAAGATTAGCCCTTATGGCATTTTTATTCTCAATAATAGGAAAGCTTCGAGTTTATTTAGGGGACCATGCCCTTAAACAACCTCCTAAGTAAGGTGAGGTTCTCTGATGTGCCTAAATACACTTGGAAGCACAATCAAATGACTCAAGAAAACAAGCCTCAAGTCTCTTACAAAACCGGTCCAAGTGAATAGGAAATTGTGTGACTAATGGAATTATGATGAAATCCAATGATTCAAAGATTCAATTAACTTCCATTAACGAGCAATCTCACTAATCAACAATAAGAACAAGATAATTACATGTGAAATGGATGAAAAAGACAAGCTCAAAAACCATGAACTCACACCCTCCAACCTTGCCAATTCACGTTAATCACTAAGGCAATTCAATTCTCAATGAACAATCAATCTTAAAAGATGATTATTCTTGAAAAACAAACACAAATATATCTAAGAAAGATCTAAATCTACCCTAGATATGACTCACTAGAGAAGAAATGAACATACAACAAAGAATGGAATCGATATGATCATAGTTCCCCTTCGTCGCACTCGCCACAATTCCAATTCTTGGGTTGAAATTGATAAGATTTTGAACTAGGGAAAGAACCCTAATTCACACATGAAAGTGTCTCAATCTGTAAAAATTGGCCTCCTCAAACCCTCTCTTAAGCAAGTATTTATACTTTGCTACTCCCATGGGTTAAAAAGTGGTCAAAATTACAAGTTTACACTTTAAGGTGGCTGCCCAAAAAGAAAATTCAAAGG
>JBBMOL010003501.1:0-15664 GCA_037954665.1 Laguncularia racemosa | reverse complement strand
AGTAGTTGACCATTTTCCCAAAGCTTGGTAATTCTTGTTTAGAGGGTTAAAAGGGGAGGATATTAATGACTCCTTCCCTAAAGAAAAGCTATATGTAGTTTGTTAGCTCATAAACCTAGAAACTCCATGGTTTAAAGACTTTGCAAATTATTTAGTAGCAAGAGTTCTCCCCGATGACCTTGATTATCATGTAAGAGAGAAGTTCTTTTCAAAACTTAAATACTACTATTGGGAGGACCCCTTTCTGTTTTGGATTTTTTAAGATCAAGTAATAAGGAGATGTCTCTAACATGAAGAGGATGGAAGATTCTCAGTGATTGTCACTCTAACCTATCGATAGTCATTATTCAGAAATCGGATTACACACAAAGTTTTAGAGGCTGATTTCTATTGGCCTATAATATTTAAAGATGCTTATCATCGTTGTGTCACATGTGATAGATGTCAGCGGGTAGGGAACATATTAAAGAGAGATGAGATGCTTAAGAACTTTATTCTAAAATGTGAGGTCTTTGACTATGAGGCATTGACTTCATTAGACCATTCCTTACTTCTTTCGTGAACAAGTACATATTGGTAGTAGTGGACTACATGTCTAAATGGGAAAGGCACAAGCATTGCCTAAAAACAATGCTCGAGTAATTGTGAAGTTTTTTAAGAAGCTACTCTCTCGTTTCAGAATCTTTAGAGCATTAAGTGATTGGGGAGCACACTTTTGCAATGCAAAAATGGAGAAGGTGTTAAGGAAATATGATGTGACACATTGAATTACTACACCTTACCACTTTAGACAAGCAAACAAGTAGAAATCTCAATTGCAAGTTGAAAAGAATTATGGAAAAAAAACAGAGTGTAGCATCATTAAAGTGATTGGGCAAAGAAGCTTGATGATGCCTTATGGGCATATAGAATAGCCTACAAAATACTTTTAGGGACTACTCCCTATAGGTTAGTTTTTGAGAAGTCATGCTACATTCCAATGGAGATTAAACACAAGGTATATTAGACAATTAAAATGGCAAATTTTGACTTAGAAGCTACTGCATTGAAGAGGAGACTACAATTAAATGAACTTGATGAGTAGAGAAGGCAAGCATATGAGAATAAGAAGATATATAAGACAGGATGAAGAAATACCATGATATGCACATCCACCATCTAAGGGAGTTCGAGAAAGGATACCAATTGCTTTTTTCTAATTCTTGGTTAAAACTTTTTCCTAAAAAATTAAAGTCAAGATGGTCTAATCCTTTTGTAGTTAAGAAGGTCTTCCTATATGGCACAGTAGAGCCTGAATATCTAAAGCATAATTGATTTCAAAGTGAACGGCCATAGACTGACGCTGTACATGGGAGATGGAATAAAGCATGAATATTGAGAGAAGTCTAGACTTTAATTACTAGACATTTAGCTGAAAAAAGTGAAGGAAGTAGAGCTAATGACATTAAAAAAGTGCCCTTCTTAGATAGCGACCCATGACTTATCAAAAATGTTAAGTTCATTTTGTTTCACTATCCCCTCGTTCTTAGTTTGGTATTTTTGTAAAATTATTTGTAAGGCAAGGGTAACTTAATGTAGGCAAATCATACCATGGTTGAAAAAATTTTCCCTTAAAAAAAAGGGTTTGTTATATTAATTGTTGCTGATGATTAATTCTAGGGGGGATACAAAGATGAAGAAGTATGGCTAGGGATGGGGGGGTCGAATCCAACAAAAAAAAACCTCCCTAGAAAATTTTTTGATTTCCCTATAGTGGTGAGTGGGTTTGAATCCACAGGTTGGTTAAAATTTTTTCTTTTTAAAAAGAGAATAAAAGGAAAAAGGAAAAATGGGGGGGGTTGTTGTTTGTGAAAAAATAAAGTTAAAACAAGATAAGAAATTGAATTTGTAAAACCCTAGAAAAGGAATCGATGTTTAATTCTGGGAAATTGTCATCGATGCAATGTTTTTATTCTTATTCCTAGATAAACGGGTTTAAGGTTTTAACAGCTCAAAAAACCTATCTCTCTGTACTCCTCGATAACTAAGAGAAGCTCTTTGATTTTTTCTCTTATCGTTAGAAACCCCAGAAAGCGCTTAGGTTTTAATCTCCAATAGCATTAAAAACTAAAAGGGGCTATAAATTTCATGCATTTAGATTAAAAGATAACTTTTTAAAAAATGATCTACACCCCATAACTGAATTCAATCATCTTTTTTTTTCCCCAAACTGTTATTGTGTCACTAAGACTGAACAATCAAACAATTGGGATTTGGTGCTAGTTGACAATATATTAACTTGTTTTTGAGTAAAAGAGTTTAAATTTCATCCCAATCAACAAAGTAATAAGAAACCGTTCAAAAGATATACGAATACCAAAACAAAGAATAGATAAATAAAAGTCAATTAGCCCTCACAATTATGGGGGAATTTAAAAACATCATGACCCTTTGGCTAGAAAGTGCTTAGCCAATTTTCATCAACAAAACGAAAAAAAAGTGGAAACATGATAAACCCGGTTGCCTGCTCTCCCCCAAGATGATAAGGTTTTAAGATCAAAGTTTCAAGATTTCCAAACCCTTGGGGTTAGTTCTATTTATATTGGAGGGGATGGCGTGTTCTTTTGTGCAAGTACGAAAATATCTTTCCTTTTTCCCCAAGAAATTTCGAAAAGGAATCTTCGTCTGCCGGGCATCCCCAAAACACGGTCGGGGGGTCAAGTCTGCCTTCTTGTGCATATTCCGTTCATTTTCCCGGCCCGTGTGTACCCGGCTCCACCCATGCTAGATTTTCCCGTCCCTTCCCTTTGTCATAATCAACAAGTCTTCATCCTTGTCAGTTTTGTACACGTTACACCAGGCTAAATCCTAGGCGTGCCATCCTCTGTCAAGTTCCACAATTTCTTTCCTTGGCCATCTAGCTTTCACCACGGGTTTCCCTCCACGGCTTCACGATGACTTCAAGCAGGGGCTTCCCACGGCCAGATCTAACCCGCGTCTCTCTCTTTAAAAGTCCCATTTCCCTTCTTGCCCGTGTTAACCGGTTTTCACCTGGTCGTCCCAAAAACCGTGTTCCCCCTAGGAGTTTCGGTCGTGTACTTCAACCGTGTATCTTCCTTTGTTTAAAAACTGTTACGGCTGTGTACTTCAATTACCCCCCATGTATTTCCCCTCCGGAGTGTAAGTCCTTATCTTTGAACAAGTTGTAGAGATTTCAAATTTATTGAATTGGCACCTTGACCCCATTTAACCGATTTATCCCCAAAATAGAATTAAGTACTTTTTCCTTTGATTTTATAAAAAAAATAATAATTTAACACATTTTCTATAAAGTTTGAGTATAAAAGGGCCCTTTCAAATTTCCCCACACTTAAATCTTGTTGTCTCAAGAAATTTGATAAATCAATTGAAAATCGTATAGTTATACAAACTTTCTTTTATCTTTTTCCAAAGCATTATCTTTGTAATTATGACTTGTGTTTTAATTTTTTACTACTTAAACCAATTGGGTTTTCCTGTGATAAAAATTTTTATGGAAAAAATTCAATAGCTAATCTAAAAAAACAAACTTTATCCTATTTTTAGCAAAAAAATTTTTATTCCAAAGTAAATACTTAATCACTAAGGAAAAAAACCCAATTAAATTATTGGATATTAGCAAAATAAAAATCTTGCAGCTAAGTAAAAGCTATGGTTAGCTCTTTGTAGATTTCTCCTTTTAACGCTTGTTTTTTTCAATGAATGTTACATTCATGTTCATTGGATTTATTCAAGCATCTATTTTGGGGGGGTTTTTCCCCCGCTTTTTTCTGAATTTTGCCTTTTCGCTTTTTCGTTTTGTGGTTCTTGAGTCGGCAAAATCCCGAGTCATCATCAAGTGCCCGGGTTTTGAGATCCCCCTCGGAATTTCCCCCACTTAACATTCAAGTTTGTTTAACTTTAACTCAATACTTGAATCTTGAGAAAGGGCTATGTTGATTTTTTTTTTTTTTTTTAAGTTTTGATTGCTTTACAAAAAATTCAAAGGTATTAATAACTTTAAAAAAATAAAAGTAAAATTGTTTATTTTTCACTTAAAGGGACTCGATTTTACTCTTAGAATTCCAAATTTAAAAAGCTAAATAAAAGGGTTTAAATTTTGTTTTTAAAGATTTCATACTTAATTTTAACCAAGTATTCAAATTAGCGGGGGTGGGTAAAGATTTGAACAAGTAAATTTCAAATTTGTAGTGTTTTTACAACTTTTAGATAATTCTAGTTTCATGAAAATTTTAAAAAAAATTTTGGGCTTAAAATTGCTTAAAGGACAAATTAAAAGTTGGATCAATTCTCTATTTTATATTTTATTATCCTCTCCCCCACACTTGCTTGAACAGTGTCCCCCTGTTTGTAATTGCAAAATTTAAAGAGGAATTAACAATAAAGGAAACATTAGAGAAAAAGAGAAAAAAAATACGGGTATTCCCTGGTTTGGAGCCCTCCCTTAAAGCTCTGGAAAGTGTCATCTAATTTGTGTATCCTTGCTGGCTGTCAAAGAGTTCAAAACTATCAAAATCAAAAAAAAATTAAAAAGAAAAAACAAACTAAAAATTAAATTTTTTTTATTTTTTTTATTATTATTATTTTTTCATGGGTTGCCCCATGAGCGTTTCTTAACGTCTTTGTGAGTTCCTGTAATTAACCCAAATACTCAGGGTGAGTTAAACTGGTTTTTTTCCCAATATTCTATTAAAATCCTTTCCCTAAAAAAATTTTCAAGCGATGACCATTGCTTTAAAGGTTTACCAGTTTCAAGGCTGGCGATCTCAACTCCCCATGGAAAATTGTTGTGAAAACCCAAAGGCCCAAATCCCCCGTGTTGTAGTTTCCCAGGAAAAAAATTTTAAATCGGAATGGTAAAGTAATTTTTTTCCTACAGAAAAATTTTTGGGAAATTTTGATCATGAAAATTTTTTTTTTTTTTCCCTTGTAGATTTTGTATCCCGTAGTTCTCTTCGATTTCTTTGGTTCTTGTTTTGAATTTTTTCGTGTCACTCCCTTTATCCTTGATTTTACATTGTTTTACCCCCCAAATACGCCCTTGCCCCCGCTTCACGGGGAGATGACATGGTTTGCAAATAAAAAACGGTGGGAAAAAACTATTATAGGGGTTTGAAGTGTCCGGAAAGGCCCATAATGCACCCAAGTCTAGTGTTTAAATCTTCCTATTTGGTTTGGGGTTTTTTTTTTTTCCAGAATAACTTGTTTTCTCGTTTTTGGACTTCTGCCAATCCTTTGGGTTTTTGTGGGGGGTGGTTTGCGAAGGGAAGGCGTGAGTGCCCTGTTTTTTTTTTAGTAGAGTTTCCATTTCTTTTAAAAAGTTTTTCCCACTATCACTGAAAAAGGCTTTTGGTGCCTGAACCTAGAAAAAATAGAGATTTAACAAAAACCCAAAAACTTTAGCATCATTAGTTCGGGTCGTTTTGCTTCCACCAATTTTGAAACATAATCCCAGCAAAAGGATGTAAAACATTCCCGAAAGAAGAAAAAAAAGGACCCATAAAGTCAATCCCCCTTTTAAAATATTTCACAAGCAAGAATAGGGGTAAGTGGCTTTTGTTCTCTAACCCAAAGTTCCCAATCTTTTGAACGTTCACAAGATTTAAAAAAACAAAAAAGAGTCATGAAACAATGTGGGCCCAAAACAAACCACACCCTAATACCTTTTGAGTTGTCCCTTGGGGCCCAAAAATGTCACCACATCAATGAGTGACAAAATTGCAAGACAAAAGGAATTTGTCTTGGGGAAATACACCTTCAAATGTTTGATCAGCACAATGTTTCAAATATGGATCACCCCAACAAAATACTTGCTCATTTTTTAATTTTATTTTTTTGACCCCTAGAAAAAATCACTTGTAATGTCTTAGTAACCAAAAAATTTTGACAAATCAGCTTACCAGGAAAATTGTCTTTTGAATGAAAAGAGATAATCATTGAAAATGTTTGTTTTGTTGGCCCTTCCTGATAGGATTTTACTGAGGTGGTCGGAACTAAGTTTCGAGCCCTTCTTCACGTATCTCAGTTTAAAAACTTTTAAAAAAGAGTACCCTCAAATAAGTTTTGGGTTTTGGCCCTCCTTCTTCGCGGAGGGTTTGAGGCTGCATGTCAGAGTAAACATTTCCTTGTACCAAGTAAATATGATTTAAATTTTTTAAATGAAAACATACCCAAGAGTTTTTTTCCGCGTGGGAATAGTTGCATTGAGTTTTTCCCAATGTTTAAAAGCATAAAAAATAACATGAAAAGCTCTCCCAACTTTTTGGCCAAGAATGCTCCAACTGAATAATTGCTGCTCATCTGTTTTCAAAGGGAAGGGTCAGTCGGGTGGTTGGATGATTGGAGCGAAGTTAACTTATCCTTTTAAAGTGTCTGGTTCTGCAGGCTACCTCAAAGTCACTTTTTTTGAAAAATCGACTTTGGGGTTTGGTAATCTTGGAAATCCCCGATGAAAACGTCCCATAGAATCCTGACTCCCAAGAAAGACCGAATATCCGTACATCACAAGGGAAGGTAAAGTTTAATCAATTCTCCTTAGCTTTTTCACTTTAAGCCTTAAAAGATAATATGGGCCCAAAAAGAGCTTGTTCAAACCTAAAGTGACATTTTCTTTAAATTTAACCTAAATTTTTTTTTACATCTTTGAAGCATTTTGAGGTTGTCAAAATGAATCAAAAGATTACCCTTAGATAGTGAAGTCTCATGAAAACTCATAATTTCTCAATAATTGAAAAATACTAACCATACAGCTTTGGAAGTGGCGGGCATTGCAGGCTCAAAAGATCTTCGTAGCAAAGTACCCAAGGACAAGTAAAAATAGTCTTCTCTTTATTTTTCGGTGCCACTGGAAATTTTTGAAAACCTGAATAACCATCAAACAACAAAAGTGGAATGGCTGCCCAAAAGTTCAAAAAATTGATCAAGAAATGGAAGCGGGAAAAATGGTCTTTCCGAGTTGAGCATTTAATTCGTAATAACACAAAACCCCCCTCCTTCTGAACCCCAGTAGGAATTAACTCCCTCAGGTTTTCATCACAGTTAAACCTTTTTTTTGGGAAAAACTTAGATTGGACTTCCCCCTTGCTGTCGGAAATTGGTAGATATACATGATCAAGAAGTTTCAAAATCTCTTTTTAATACTTCCTATGGTGGATTTAATATGCTAAATTCCTTGAAGGTTTTCAAATTTTCTTCCTCAAAAATCTTGTGCATGCAGGTGGGGGGCTTAGTCCTTTTATATCAACTATGGACATCCAATGGTTCTTTGTCTCTTCAACCCCGAATAACTTTTTTCTTCTAAAAATATTTAGCTTGTTGGGGTTTTTACCCAAAAAGTTCCCTTTTTCCCAAAAAAATTACTTTAGATGTTGGGGTAGGGGGTTTTTAAATTTAGCTTTGGTGCCCGTCAATAGAAGGAAGAAGTCTTGTGTTAGAAGGGGGTAAAGAATGTAGGCACTCATACCTGTAGGTTTTTTAATGATTCCAACTCCCCTCTTGTCCCGCAAATTTAGTGGATTTACAGCTTCTCTTAAGAGTTTTCAAAGCATGATCTTAAAAATTTATTAAGTACAACTTTAATCATGTCGTCTATCAAATCAAATTACCCTTTTGGGTTTAAAAGGTCAATAAAATCACAAAAAAAAAAAAAACAGGAGGAGTTTTACTAGGATATTTTTATGGATTAAATGTAAATTTAATCCCCTTTACCATCAAATTCAAATGGGTTACCTCATGACATCGATTTTGTTTAGATGTCTTAAGAAAGGTCTCCCTAAAATATCATCGATGAATTATGAGAATCATCATTCTCCCTGTTAAGCAGTAAAAATGGCGGGGAAACCAAACCATTAACTTGTACTAAAAAAATCCCCTGAACTTTCTAGGATAAACATTGGACCCATTAGCAAGTTGAACAATAAAACTTGTTTCCCTTTAAGGGGCCACTTTAAAACATTGAAAAAGACAAGGCATAAAATTGATTGAAGCTCCTAAAACACACATAGCTTTGTGATTCCGATTACCCATTTGCAAGGGATAGTAAACTACTGGATCCTTACATTTGGAGGAAGCTTCTTTGAAGAATAGTGAAACATTTCACTACATAATTTTTTTTACCCTTTTGCTTCTTTTTTTAGTGACAAATTTTTTAAAAAATTTTTGCTAACGAAGGTACTTTCTTATTTATCTAGCAAGGGGGAAAGTTTACCTCAACTTTACGAAAAAATGTCAAAAATCTTTTTTCTTAGCTTCATTCTTGGATTTTGTGTCTGGAAGGGGGAAAGGAGGTGTTGTTGCATGACCCTTTTGGGGGTTCATTTAGGGGCCCCCTTTTACTGATTGTTTGCTGGCTTGGGTTGCGTTTTTCTCAGTTCTTCCCCGGTTTGTTCGTGTCCTTTATTTTATCCCCGCATTTTTTCCACTTTTAAGTAATTTCTTAGCATTTGCTTTGGAAATTTTTTTCGGTTTGAGAAAAGGGGGAATTACCCTTTAGTTTTCCAACTATTTTAGAAAAAAAACAAGTTTATTACCTGATTTTCCAGTTGTGGATGCTCTGCTTTGTTCATCCCGAAATTTTTTTGTATTAAAAGCAAGTGATTTAAAAATTTTCCCCAAGGGGGCATACCCCGAAGTGGAGGGCCTTTTACCTTGGTTTTTATGGTTAGGTTGGAAATTTTTGGTGTTTTGTGGGTTTTTTGCCATATTTTAAGTTAGGGTGATCCCCCATCCCGGATTGTACTATTCGAGTAGGGATAGATTTCCTTTTTGGCGTCCCGGGAATCCGCCTTAGCTTGGGGGGTTTATGGTTGTCATCTTGAAAGTGGGGACATGTCGGCGGAAGATTAGGAGCAGCAAAATTTCCCCAACCTTCACTTTTAGGGTTTTTAAGGCTAGTGCTGCACAGGGGGGTTAGGTTAGAAATTGTGTTCGATTTGACAACTTACCCCCATTTACCTTCTTGAAGAGTTTCAGCTTACCAAATTGTTCGAAAAAATTTGGGAGCCCTAATGAGATCAATTCCTTAGTTGACCAGGGGTTTTTTTTATATAGCGCCTTCACTTGCGCATCCATCTCTTCCCCTCCCTCGGAGTAGGCCTTTTTAAAGTATTTGGTGAGGGGTTTTTGTATCCCTGTTGTGGCGTTGTAACGTTGCTTGAAACCCCCTTTCCCCAAATCATGAAAAGTTCCCCTGTCCCTTTTGTTTGTACCAACAAATTTCTTTTTATACCCCGCGGCTTGGGGCGGGAAGAATTTTTCCCAAAAAGAGTTACCTATCGTCCCTGTGGTTATAGAATTGGAGGCAAAAAAAAACAACAACTTTGCTTTTACTTTAAAAAAATGGAAAAGCGCGTAGCTTGATTTTGATGTCGGTTATCCCTTTTGGGGCCCCATACTAGAACAACTATATGAAAAACTTTCAAAAGTTATGAGGATTTATTCTAAAACCCGGGAAAAGGGGGTGCAAATGTATCAACCCGATTTTAACTCGAAATTCCCCAAGGGTAGTTCGGGGGAGTGAAAACCCAAAGTGGTTGCTGATTCACTCCGATGCAGCCCCAAAAACCCTTAAGGGTTCTCTGGGATTTTCCTGTGTCTTCTTTTTCAGAATCAAGGGGTGAAAACAGACAAATTGATACTAAGTTCGTGGGGGATGTTGCTTCTTTCCCCAGCCCCTTTAAGTCTTTCTTCCCGGGTTATAAGTTGTTACTGTCTGAGAAGAAAGAGTCATAAAGAATCGATATAAATTTGAACCAAACCCGGCAACGGCACAAAAATTTTATGGGGTCAATCCAAAAAAAAAAAACCCCTCCTAGAAAAATTTATATTTTTTTATAGTGGGAGTAGGTCGAAACACAGAGATTGGTTTTAAATTTTTTTCATTCAAAAAAGGGAAAAAAAAGGAAAGGAAAAGGAAAATGGGGGGGGGGGGGGGGGGGGGGGGGGGTTTTTTTGTGAATCAAATAAGTAAAAAAAGATAAGAAAAATTGAATATTGATAAAAGCTAGCCAAAGGATCAAGTAGTTTAATTCTAGGAAATTTATCATCGATGCAATTTTTTTTTATTTTATTTAGATTTAAAAAGGTTTGGTTTTAACAAAAACTTAAAACCTATTCTCCGTACTTCCCCGATACTAAAGGGAAACTCTTTGTTATTTCTTTTTTTCATTAGACAAACCCCCGAAAGCGCTTAGGATTTAAACTAAAAAGCATTAAAAATAGGAGACTTCAATTCATGCCGTAGATTATAAGTTTCCATTTAAACTGATATAACCTCCCTAACAAATTCGCATCTCTTTTATAACCAAAATGTTATTTGTCACTAAGACTAGAAAAATAACAAATTTCGGATTTGAGGCTAGTTGACTTATATTAAATTGCTTTGAGTAGAAGAGCTCTAATTTTATACCAAAAACAAATAATAATGACAAAAAAGTCGAAGAATACGAATATTTCCCAAAAAAAAGAATAGAATAAATAAAAACAATTAGACCTCAAATTCGTGGAGAAATTAAAAATTAACCCCTTTTCTAAAAATGTTAGCATCATGTTCATCAACAAAACGAAAAAAAAGTAGAACATGATAACCGGTTGGCCCGCTCTGCCCCAAGATGATCCAAAGGGTTTTTCAAGATACAAGATTAAGATTGTCCCCCACCCTTAGGGTTATTTATTTATTTATTAGAGGGATGGTGTTCAAACAAGCTTCCCCCACGGCCCGTCAGAGCCGTGTCTCTCTTGTTGAAAGTCCCCATTTCCCTTCTTGTCCGTGTGCATGGTTTGCCCATGGTCTGCTAAACCCGGTTTTTCCTCCCAAGCGATCACGGCGTGTATTAACCGTGTATCTTCTATTGATTCAAAAAACAAGTACACGGCCCTGTCTTCAATTACCGCCCTTTTATTTCTGGGGGTGTAAGTCCTTGTCTTTGAACCAATTTGTAGATGACTTCTCTAATTTACTTGAATTGGCACCTTGACTCCATTTAACCTGATTTATCACCATAATAGAATTAAGTACCATTTCCTTATGATTTCTATAAAATCAATAATAATTTAACACAATTTATATTATAAAGATTGAGTATAAAATGGCTCTATCACTAGGGAATTTAAGATCAAAGAACTTAGATCTCATGGTAAATTTGAGGGGCATATTTTATCTCACAACATACATATGTTTTAGACTTATTGAAAGAAATAGGTTTTGCTAGGGTGCAAACTAGCAGACACTTCGATAGACTCCCCCAAAAGAAGATAGGAATAAAGAAAACTCTGCCCCAATGGACAAGGAAAGATATCAAAGACTCATTAGTCATCTTATCTACCTTTCACACACTCACCCTGACATTGGATTCTCTATGAGCATTGTAAGCTAGTTTATGAACAATCCAATCAAAAGAGCACATAGAAGCTGTAAATAGGATCTTAAGATATCTAAAAAGGGCTTTGGGTAAGGGATTGCTATTGATGGGAATCTACCCTGTGGTTCTAGCAGTGGGGGAACCTGATTTGGATGTATGATCGAGGTATCCACATATGTTCACTTTTTATCTAATCATGTTTGGTTTTGCATTTATAGTAGGTACATTGATCGATTTTACAGGATGGCCAAATAACATGCACTCATGATCAACTTGCGGGACATTTTTAGAGTCACATCCAATGGCCACAAATTGCTCAATTGACTTGAAAAATCGGCCCCTTGAAGAGCATTATACTTGTAATTGTTGTTTTAAGAACCAGCCATTTCATTTAGCAATTGTAATTTCTTTTCATGGAACTAGCCACCTAAGTGGCTTATTTGTAATTTTCATGTTATTTTACCCTAATTGGAGTAAGTATAAATACTTGCTAACTGGGGTTTGTATGGAGCTTTTAACATTTTGAACAAATACTTCTTGTTGCCGTGAGAGTGAGGAGTCATCTTGCTAATACACACACACTCGTCAATTTCTAGTAAATTGTGGCAAGTGAAGCTTGGAATATCTTGTGAGTAGTATCAAGATCTTCTAAGTTGCTTCCTTGTTATTACTAGTGAGTAATATCTAGTGATAATAGGTTGTTTTCCATTATTTGTTGTTCATGCAATTAGGGTTCATATTGCTTCAATTTATAAGATTAGAGTTGCATGTTATTTTGTAATTGGATTGGTGTTGGAATTTTTGTAATTCATCTAATTTAGATCACGACAATTAAGGTTTACATGATTTTAAGCATCATGCCAATTTTATATTCCATTGAGCATTTGTTTAATTGAATTCTTCAATTGGTTGAATTAGGTGCTTGGTCTTTTTTTAGATCATAATTTGGTATTAGAGCAAGTTGTTTCTTACAATTAGGGTTCACGTGGCCATTGTTCTTTTACACCATTTTTGTGAACTTGGTTTAGTTGAATTCTTTAATTGGTTTATGTTCATGTGCTTGGAATTTTGAGTACATCAGCTATACAAGAAAAAAGATAAGAGAACCACTAAAGTATTTTTTATATACAAATTGGGTTAGTGATATAATGGATAGATGTTCCAAATTAGGTTATTGTTTTATGTGTAGGGAAACCTCATAACTTGGAGAAGCAGAAGTAACTTGTGGTCTTAAGGAACAGTGTTGAGGATGAATTCAAGGCACTAACATTAGGCATCTAAGAAGGAATGTGGATACAATGGTAGCTTTAGGAAACTAGGAGTCACTCACAATAAACCTATCATGATATATTGAGATAATCAAGCTATTATTAGCATTGCTAAGAACTTAGTTAATCATGATTGGACCAAACACATTGAGATTGATCAACACTTCATCTCAAAGAAGATCAAAGAATCAATTGTGCAATTTGTGTACATTCCTATTAAGTCTCAAATGGTAGATATTCTTAGTAAAGCCTTTCTAAGAACTAGCTTCAAAGAATTGAGTCACAACCTAGGCATGGACATATTTACAACCCAGCTCAAGGGGGAGTGTAGAAATTCTCGCAGATTTAGATTAAGATTTCTATTTATTTTATTTATTTTATTTCTATTTTATATTTATTTAGTTTCCTAGTTTAGGTATATTTATAAGAAGATCTTATTAGATTTATAAATTAATATTCCTCAATTTATGGAGGTTTTGCCTCCATTAGTAGGACTATTACCAGATTTTGTGGCCTTCTTAAGTGTAGACCATTATATATATATGTACCTCATTTGATGTGAAGAATAAGAAGATAACTTCTCTTAAATATTTAGTTTAACTTCATTAATTAACATACAACATAGAGGTACTCATGACCTCGAATCACATAACAATATTTACATATATATAGTCTTAATGGGAATTGCCACTATAGAGCCATCTAACCTAATCTATCTCAAATTATCTTGATACACAGCTTAACTAGGGACAATGCGAAATACCATTCATCGAGGTTACCCTTAGGGATTTTCCACTACGAGCCCTTAAGCTAAGCTAGCACAAGCAACATATACATTAAACTTCAATATTCCTTTAAGTTCATTAAACATTTAAAATTATTAACACTTACAATTATTAAAAACTACCTAGCAAACATAAACCAACAACACAAGATAAACACATACTTATAAGGATGTTCCTACTATAGTCCTTTGCATCTCTAAGGAAAGGTGTTGTAAACTTTTTCAATTATAAAGAATTTATGCTTAGTTTATTCTACAGGTAATTTAGGTTTACTAATTGATTAGGTATATTTAGTTGTATAATTCCCTTCCTCAATGATTGGTTATACTTAACACATAGTTTAAAATTGAAATATAATAAAATATAATCAATTAGGAAGTGTTCCTGGGCAACCAGTCATGTAAGAGGCCATATAGAGAAACACGGGCTAGCGCATAGTCGTGCTAATGGCTATATATCTTTCTGTGTGAAATGTTAGTTCAGTTATGCCCAAGTATACAGTCGTGTATCTAGTCACGTACCTTTTTGTAGACTTTATGATTTTGACATGCGTAAATTACATGGTCGTATTAGAGTGGCCATGTACCTTTTTATAGATTTTCATTATTTCGACATGCTCAAGTACACAGCCATATACTTCAGCCATGTACCTCTCTGTATACATGCATATTCCTGCACGGATAAGTACATAGGCATATACTTGACATTCCTTTTTCTCAATTGCTTCTAAGCATAATTTCTATGCTTCTAAGCCTAATTGATCAAAGTAATTACTAATTCTAATGCACAATCTAGGTCTTGTACACTTACTTGATTTAAGTTTGTGATTGAAATCCACACTTCACTTGTTTTTTATGTTGTTCCATACACATCCCTTTTTTCAATCTCTATTCACATCACAAATTAATTCGAAATTCATGTCTCTATTATCATAAATAAAAACCTTTTTTATGATCAAAGTCCTTACTGCTGGATTTAGATTAGCCTCATGGTTCTCCTTTAGGTCACCTATAACTGAATAAAGTCTTTTTGTTTTATACATATTTTTTTATAAATAAATAAATATGTGTAAAAATATATTAAAACACTAAGGTCGTAAATGGAATATGGGATAAGGGGGGTAGTTTCATCTTTTCCTAGCGAGATATATATAAGCAAACTAACTTAGGGCTCTTCTCTTTTCTGCACATTTTCACAATAGCAAAAAAAGGGACACAAAAAGAGAGAAAGGGAGAGGAGCCTCTTCAAGAAAACCTGGAGTAATCTAAGGAGGTAGTGTGGCGGAGCAAAAGGTAATGATTTTCATTTTATAACCTAGATATGTATAACGTTGGAGTTAAAGATCATGGATTTAACTGGGTTGTTTATAGGAGTTGAGTTTAAGGGGAGATTGAATGAGCATGGGAGTGGTTGTTGAATTTGGAAGTTTTAAGCCCAAATTCGGATTAGGGAAGGGATTATGATTCATTTTTTAGATTTATTTAAGCTTTAAGATTGGAAAATGAAAAGATTGGGTGAATGAATGTAGAAAAAATTGGGGGTTTGAATGACATATCGAAGGATACACAACAATCTAACACAATTGTGTTGCTCTTATCTTGATTTATCAAAAAAATACCCAGAGATACACGACCATCCAACACGGTCTATTACCCGATGTTAAAATGAGAAAAACGTGGCTCTTAACACGATCGTGTTTCGACTGTGTTGAATCCAAAGGTCATGCTGAGAGATAAACAACCTTCCAACACAGTCATGTTTCAACCGTATTGAATTAAGAGAAAGACGGCCTCCCCAAAACGACCGTATTCCAACTATGTTGAAGCTAAATCTCATGGAGAGATTTCACGACCTTTCATGGTCGTGTACAAGCCCACATTAAGTAACATGGCCATATTAAGTGCTGAACATTATTATTTATATCAAGTTATCTTCTTAATTAACCAAGTTTCACTAACCAAAACAATTAGTAAAACCTTAGATGATTAATAGAATAAAAGGAATTAGGAGAGTTATATTATGTTGGTTAGTATTGAGATTAATGTGTTGAAATTTTATAGATATCAACATAGCTTAAGTTGGGACAAAAAGTCTTAGGCCAAGATACCAAGTAGTGTTTACTTTGTTTGTTGTATGTGATTGTTAGGAAGTATTTAATGGGTGGTATGTGAAAAATGAAATGTGGTTTGTGGCATCATGAAGTAATAAAATTTTTATGTGAAGGAATGAGATTGTT
>JBBMOL010003500.1:0-15667 GCA_037954665.1 Laguncularia racemosa | reverse complement strand
AATTTGGGTTTTTATCGGGAATTTCCTAATAAGTTTTTAAAAATTCAGTGGAAGCAGCTTATTGAATTTATTAAAAAATTACCTAAGTGTTTCATGCAATATTTTTATTAAATTTTTCACTAAGGATTAGGAGAAATTATTTTAAAGATATTAGGCAATCGTATAATGGGAAATTTATGATTGTGAATTAGAATCCTCATTTGATTTGAATTAGCGGGAACTATTAAATTAAATTGAGGTAACATTGCTTTAAACTTGATAAAGAATTAACGTTTTGTTAATTTCTTGTGAAAATCCATATAGCTATGAGTTATTATAACATGAAGACAATATGATTAGTGGAATTAGGGTGGATTCTATTTCCCACCATCAATTCATCATTTTTCAAACACAATTCTCTTTTTGAGCATTTAGTATAATTCATTCAATTCTCATCAAACATCATTGCCTAAATAATAGTAGAAATTGATATAGGTTTATTACTTAATCAATCTTCGTGGTTCGACACTCTTCTCTCACTATATTACTTGATCCGATCCGGTACACTTGCCGGTATTTATTCACGCTCATTTTATATCTCTTTTTGCGTAGATCAACACTCAATTTCATCACAGTATTTATCCCCTACACTGAATGGTACCCTAGCTCGTTGGGTCACATGCAAACTCCCTAATCACTAAGCCAATGCAATTTATATGGTTTAGGATGTGGAGTGGTGATGAGTTTTAGTTTCGATACTAACGATGCAACTACTACATTGGTACAACTACCACTATCAACTATAAAGACACATAAATTTCCTTGTACCCTACAAGAGGTATGGAACAAGTTTTCCCTTTGTTCTTCATCCTTAGTAGTAAATGTAGTCAATGTTCGACACAATATATTAGCATAATAAAACATTCATTAGACATTATTATGTTTAAATCCAACAACACAATAAGATCTTTACACTTCCATGGCTCAAGTACACAACCAAAACCACAAATGAAGTACACGCACAACTATTTTCAAGTGGATAGAATTAAATTCAACTATAAGTGTTTAAGTAATTAGTTCAATTACTTTCATACTTTAATGATTTGTTTGAATTTTAAATTCTACTACTCAACTTTCCTTATCCCTACCTTGACTTCTCACTACTTAAATACACAATGGGCAGCAAGGAAAAATACACACACCACACATAAACCACCACACAAAAGTCCCCTTATGCTCACAGTGCAAGATGCTTCACGCCACTACTAACAATGTCCTTAACAACGCATATAATAACCAATATCAAATGTGCACAACCTCTACTAATTTAACAAGAATAACTCCAAATACACTCCTCAACCCATAGTACAATTTCACTTCCACAACTACAACCAAAACCACAACTTTTAAGCAAGATAAGGCAGTTCACTTTAAATTCAAAAGGAGTTCAATAAGTGCACAAGTCCAGATATGGTAAAAGGCTTTTTTTTTTTCAAATTCAAATGACACAAAATTAACTATGACTTAATGTGTTTTGAAATTTTAGATTGACTTCTTAATGTACACTTTCAATTCTGATTTCAAATATGAAAATTACAATTGTGACTCCTCCACTTTTCCGAAAATATACACTACACAATTTCACTTCACAATTGAGACACTACTCTTCCCTTTCACGGTTTTCTATTCATGCACTACACATTCACAGCCACGAGTAAGGATTTCAAGAGTGTCTAATTCTCCAAGTGATCATCCACTAATCCACAAGACGACAAAATTCAACAATTAAAAACAACAAGATGCAAGTTCACGCCAACAACTAGTTCTGTTCAAAATGTTACAACAACCAACCATAACTTCCAAATTTAATTTGCAACCATTCCCTTCTCACAACCTCAAGATTTGATACCAAAAGATGATTGTGCCTAAAACCAAGATTAAGAACATGCAAAACCAACTTGAAAGATAATCAAACTAGTTCAACATTGCACAATTCCTCAATATTTATGAACCAATTCTTAAACAGTAGCATGATCAATCTTAATTCCAAGTATGATGATGCTCTAATACCAAAAGATGGGGTGCCAAAAAACCAAAGATTAAGCACATAAAAATTGGGGAAATTTTAAAAAACCCCAAATTTTCCACTTGTTAATTTGGGTTTTAAACTCAAACCTGGTTTTTAGTGTGAACCCTCAGGGAAAATTGTAAGGGAAATCCGAATGCTCAAATTGCCAAAAAAAAAAAAATGATCACAAAAAAACCCACATAAATTTTCCAAATAAAATAGTAAAAACCCAAATTTTTTGTGTTTCCAAATTTTCCCCAACAAAGGATCTAGGGTTCAAAATGTTGAAAAAAATTAAAGGGTTTTAAAACTCAAAGGCAAAACAACCAATTTAAGCAATAAAAATTTTTGATTACAAAGGGAAATTTAAAAATTTTCGGTCAATACATTTCCCAAAATAAACCCCTTAGTACTACTCACTAGAAGAAAAGGGGAAATTGCAAAAAGGGAAAAATTTGATATTAAATCAAAAATTTAAAAACCTTGAAACCCACTCGCCACAACCTAAAATTTGGGGGATTTGAAATTGTTTAAAAAGAAATTTTGAATTGGGAAAAAAACCAAACCCCCCTTTTTCACAAAAAAAAGGGGGTTTTGTTTTTTCGAAAAATTTTAAACTAGCCCCCAAAAACCCTATTTAAGAAAGGGATTTTTAAATTGCTCCCTTTGGGTTTTAAAAAGTCCCCCAAAATTTTACAACTATGCCACTTTTGGGGTTTGCCCGGGGCCCTTTAAAACTAAATTTACGAAAAATAAAAATTTCCCCCAAAAGCTTAAAACAAAAATTGTTAAAGGTAAATAACAAATTTTTTAAAAAATTAGTCTTCAAGATGTCGGGTTTTTCAAGGGGTCTTTTATATGATTTCTTGAGGGAGGTTCCCAACTCACTAAAAAAGTGTAGGTGTTTTGGCACTTTTTTGGTTTGATAAATAAACTTGTTGAAAGGCTTTAACGTTATGTGTAAGAATGAAAAAATTTAATTTTGTTTCCTCGGGGATTGGGTTTTGCTCTGAAGGTTTCTAAAAAACCAAGTTGGAAAAGCCCTTGGGCTGGGCCTTTGGGTGTTTAGGTCCTGTGGGTATTTGTTTCCCCTTTTCATAAATTCCCCCCCTCTTCGTTATTAACTAAAAAACAACAAAGGGTTCGAAGCTTAGTTTCCGGTTAGTGTTTAAAGTATAAAAATAAAGCGAATAATTTGATAAGTAAAAAAAAAACTCAAAGGGCTCTTATTTTGAGGGTTTCTTATTTTCCTACGAGGAGTTTAGGATTGAAAGATTCAAAAAGGGCTTAATTTAATGAGTATGGGCATCATTGTTTTAAAAAAGGATAGAATATTTAAAAAGAAAAAGGGTACATTTTCCCAAAGGTTTAGAAAAAAAAGGTAGAAGTTAATTTGAAAAAAAAAATTTCCCCTTTACTTACCCCCAAAAGCTATTTTTAAAATTCTATTAATTCCCCTCATGAAAGTTTGCCGAAGGGAATTTGGAAAAACATTGAGTGATTTTTGCATGGGAAGGGGAAACTTCCCACCTTTCAATAAAAACCCAAATTAATTTCCTAATGAAAGGGAATATGAATATTATGAGTAAAACCGGAAAAGAAAATAAAAGAAAACATTTTGATGTTTCCCACAATAATAAAAATAAAACAAAAACCCTTTGGAAAGACAATGGTTGATTAAATATGAATACTACCCTTTTCCCAAAGGGTTTAAAAGGGAACATGGTATTTTTTGTAGTGAAGGGCTTATTTCCTATGAAAAGGAGATGTTTCTTTTGTGCACGGGCCCTTAAAAATTAAAGGAAAAGGGATGTGAAACCTTTTGGGAAAGTTTAATTGAAAAGGAAATTTCATTGGTCTTGGTGAAATTTGGTTTAATTCTCTTTAAAATCAAAAAAATTTTTATTTTTTTTAAACGTATGAAACATAATTTATTGATTTAAGTCAATTATAGGGATAAAGTTTTTAAAAATCTTTTTTAAAAAAATTGAAAAGGCTTATAATTAGAGTTTTAAAAACCCCCCAAACATGTCATTATAAAGTAATGACATGCAAAGGACTCTTAACTTGTCTAAAAGTCTACAAAAAATTTTATAATCAGCCAAACTCAAAAAAGGAAATTCCCAACATCAGCATCTTTAAAAAGGTTTTATCGTAACCACTCCTTAAAAATACAATTTATACATTACATGATCAAAAAAATAACCTAATAACACTGAAGTTTAAGGTATCCCATATGTTATAAACTATTAAAACCATAACTAACCAATTTTAAGGGGCCGAAATTTCTAAACTGAACATACAACTAAAAAAACAAAACTTTAAAAAAAATTTAAATTTAAAAATCTTTATCCAAAATTTTCTTTTAAAACCCCAAAAATCATCATGAGGGGAGTTTTTATTCCCTTGATTTTCATTTTACCCCCAAAATTTTTTAATTTATCATTTTCAATACAATTATTTTCCACATTATCCTTATCTTGTGCATAATCAAAGCCTAATTCATCATAAGCCATATATAGTCATCCATAATTATAATTGAAAAAGGAAGGTCCCATAAAGGGGGTGAGCTAATGCCCAATACGTAAATGCACACACACTATGCACATGCCAAACGATGATTATGTCACATGCATTTAATGCAACAGATGTCACAAATAATCAATTTAGTTATCTTTTGATTTAGTTCCTCAATCATCGTAGGAGTACTTATGACCTCACTTACACTCGATATATGAGAATTTCCACTTCTAGCACCAACTTTCTAAATTGGTATAAAAAAACTACCACCTCTTGCCCCAATACTCCTAAATCTACTTAGATCATATCAATATGCAATTCTACAGGGGACACCGCCACATATTGATCAATAGGTGCCCTTGAGGATTCTATTACCTTTAGCTCTTAGTATAAGCTATGTACAAATAGCAAGCAAGTTATTAGTTAGATAATTATTAGGTTCATTTAATTTCCATTCCTAGCACATACGAATAGCATACATGGTAAACATGTACTTGATGTCACACTAATCTCTTTGATTCTGATTTTCCTTAACTTCAAACTTAATCAAACATTGTAGCAACAACTATTTAAAGCCCTGACCAAGCTAAACTAAATTACTTTAATCATTTTGATGACCAGGAAAATATAGATTTTCAAAAGTAATTAAAACGAAGGTTTAGCAAGAGGTGTAGAGAACACAAATGAGAATACATGCATGTTGTTCCCCCACGCATCTCTTTGGAAAAGAAAACAAAGAACATATTGAAGGCGTGTTCTTGTACACAAGTGGGAAACATAGGCATGTTCTTCTAGTGTAACTCTTAATCAACAAAGGAGTTTCACTCATAAAAACTACATGGTTGTGTTCTTTTGCTTGTGTGTGTGTTTGGACTACATGGGTACTAACATGGCTGCATTTTTGCCATGTTACTCCCCAATTTCCCTATTTACATGCCAAACCTCTAATTTCTCCAAGATCTTATACTCCCTCAACCAGTCAAACACAAAATAAAACATGTTTGTCCAATTAAATTCTGACTTACCTTGATCAAAAACCACTAAAAGTCACTACAATATCAACTCCTCTTCAAGATTGCGAGAAAGATTTGTTTCCACAACCAAACTCCTTTCTTTAATACCCTAATAATACAAAAAGTGAAGTAAACATGCAGACAACATTCACTTACTTTTGTGTTCTTGCGCGGTCTATAAAAGGTGAAGAGAAATTGTCTAGTGTGAGTGAGTAGCATAAGGAAAAGAAAAGAAAAACAAAGAGAGGGAACACAGTGTATATTTAGGAGGGGTGAGGGGATTTGAATTCTATAAACTTCTAAAAATACCCTTGTACAACTTTATAATATCTATAATGCCATATTCCAAATATCTTTTTATTGTGCCTTAAATATATAATATATATATTATTGATGAGTTTTACAAAAAGGATAAATGCTTAGCTTTTGATAGGATGGTATAACAAATTTTTTTGAAGGTTTTAGACAAGGAAATATTACATTAGACCGTTGGAAGTTAAGAGAGAAACTATTTCTTAACAATAAAAGATATGTTTACTTATGGCATAAAAAAAGGACATGTTTAATTTTAGCCAACTTGAAAGATTAGCAAAAAATAATCTAGTAAATGGTTTACCTAAATTGAATATCAAGGAAGATATTCACTGCTCTTTTCGTTTTTAAAACAAAAGGTTTCAATTCCTCAAAAAATAAAAAATGTGATTTCAACAAAGAGATTGTTGGAAATTGTTAACATGGATTTTAAATTTGGTCTCAACATTTTATGTAGTCTAGGTAGAAGCAAATATGACCTTGTTATAGTCAATGGTTTTTCAAGGGACACCAAGATTTTTTTTTACATAAAAAGAATGGCATTACTCGCAATTTTTTTTACGCCATATTTTCTCCTTAGTAGAATGTAGTTGAACAAAAAACAAAACCATTCAAGACATGATGCGTACTTAGATTCTAGTGGGATAGTAAGCTATTTTTGGATAGAAGTTACCTTAACAACTTGTTATATAATTAATAGAGTTTATACAAGGCTTTTTACAAAAAAAAACATGTTATAAAAAAATTTTTTGAGGAAGAAAGCCTATGTTTTCCTGGTTTATGTTGTAGGAAAAATCTTTTGTAAAATATAATTGTTTTGATTTGGAAAATTTGAGCAAAGAGTTAATGAAACAAATTTTTTTTGGTTATTCTTTTATTAGTAGGGTTATATAATACATACTAAATCAAGAAAATAGTTGAAGAATTACTTAATGCAAAATTTATAGATGCAATTAAAAATGACTCATTTAATGATGAAGCTCCATCAATCTATAATCAAGAGAGATAATCTAAAAAGTAAGGAAATGAAAGAACATAAGTGAATCCACTTTATAGGTTAAAGGGCTATTAGAGCCTAAGACAAACTTAGTAGAACCAACAAACGAAGATTCATTAGAACCTAGAGTAGAAGGAAGCATTGAAGTATCTTCTAAAAGCCATAGGACTCAAGAAAATTCTTCAAGAATTTAAAAATTATAGATTATCTCATCCACCTAAACTAGTTGTTGGCAATGTTGATTCTAGCATTAGAATGAGATTCAGTTTGAAGAAAATTGAAAATCATTTTGCATTAATTTTTTAAATAAGACCTAGTTTTATTGAGGAAGCTTCAAATGACAACAATTGAATTAATGTAATGCAAGAGGGACTTGATCAATTTGAAAGAAATAATATGCAAAGTCTAGTTCTAAGACTAAAAGATAAATCTATAATAGGAACAAAATGGGTATTTAAAAATAAGTTAGATGAAGGTGGTAAAATAGTTTGGAATAAGGCTAGATAATTAGTAGCTAAAGGATTTTCAAAAGGAGAAGAAATAAATTATGATGAAACATATGAACTTATTGCTAGATTAAAAGCTATAATATTACTACTTGCATATGCTTGTTATAACTTTAATCTTTTTCAAGTGGATGTTAAAAGTGCTTCTTTGAATAGATACATTAAAGAAGAAGTATATGTTGAACAAACCCTTGATTTTAAAGATAAAGAAGATCATGTGTTTAAGTTAAGAAAAGCTTTATACGGACTTAAGTAAGCACCTAGAGCTTGGTTTGCAAGGTTAAATGAATTTCTAATTAAAAATGGTTTCTCTAGAGGTGAAGTAGATACTAGTCTATTCTTGAAATACTTTGGTGATGATATTTTGGTAATATAAATTTATGTTTATGATATCATTTTTAGATTTGCTAATGAAAAATATTGTGGATAATTTTCAAAGTTGATGTAGGAAAATTTTGAAATGTCTATGATGGGCAAATTAATTTTTTTTCTTAGATTAAAAAAAAACTATTAATGGTATATTTGTACATCAAGAGAAGTATAAATCTAACTAAAAATCCTATGCAACTTTTCAAATTTTAAAAGCATGTTAAAATTAGAAAAATCATTTTATTAAAGACATTTTTTTAAGGGAAATTTTTCAAAAGAATACATACCCTACAAATTTTTTAACTTGCTAATTTTTTTAAAAACCAAAACATTTAGATAAAAGAAGATTTTAATACATAAGCAATAAAATTTAAGTGTTTGCAACCCTTTTTAAATGTTAAAAAAGGATAAGTTTTGGATGATAGGGTATAAAAAGAAAGAAAAATTTTTTAAATAAATAATGCAAAGATAAATTAATGGGAAAATTGAAAGTTATGGAAAGTGGGAAAATTTTAAAGTTTTTTTCTTCTTATTAAAAGCCACTTTTCGAAGAAAAAAATAAAAAAAATTTTTTAGGGATTGTAAAAACTTGTAGAGGAAAAGAAGATTTTTGTTCCCCTAATTGTTTCAAATTGAGATCAAAGTTATTTCGGGCAATGATGCATTTCAATGATTAATTAAAACACCAAAAAAAAGGGGAAACAAATAGGAAAAAAAACCTCTAAACTTTCATGCAAAAAAAAAGGTTAAAGGGAATCTTACAAAAAAAAAGAATAATTAAAGGGAGACGTAGAACTTTTAAAACGTGTATTTTTCCCCATTTCAAATTGGATAAAAAGGAAAAAAATTTTTACCCCTCCTCTTGATTAAAATTGGGAAAAAAAAACCATCAAAATGTCCTAGTGTCACAAAAACATCTAGATGAAAATTTGGTCACTATGCAAAATTGTAAATAATATTTTACTAGGGGAAGAATTTCATTTTGATAGAGAGAAGTAAGAACTTTGGGTTGCCCTTAAAAATTACTTGGCTTGACGACAAAAACTCGATATCTTGTCACTTTTTGATATTTAAACATGAAACTTTAACTCTCTTTTAGGTTTTTTTTTTTAATTTTAAAATTTTTAAACCAACCTTTTATCTTGACTTACTTTAGACAATAAAAAGATAAACCTATAAATTGCTATAATGCCTCGGAACCTCGGGCAAAACCTTATTGTCCGCCACGTGTCCTTATCTTTTTTAAGAACACTTTAAAGCCTGAATCAACTTTAAATACTTTTAAAAAACCTATAACCCCTTTTTAAATAAAAACATTTCATACACCCCCAAAATTCAGATAATAACTTCTTTAAAATCAAAATCAAAATCTAGGGGAAATAAAAAGTTTTTAAACACCAAAACTCTCTATGGCTCACCCAAACCTAATCATCTTCTAGGTTCTCATCTCCCTTAAACCTGTATCTAAAAATTTTCTTCGAAGGGCGAGCTAATGCCCTGTACGTATAACACAAACACATACGCATGAACAAACATGAACAAGTGTCACAACATTATGCAATACTTAAACACAAACAACCATTTCCTTATTACACTTTGGTTTACAAGCATCAACAGGGTACTCATGACCCCCTTAACACACTTAACACATTGGAGCATGATTTGGTTGACGGAAACTGCCACTACGGGCCTCACACTCATGTATACTTAAACCTAGTGATGGGAATTGCCACTATAGGCCCTACACTTATGTACACTTAACCATTTTAATTAGCATTCAGCCCAAATATTTCCAAGCACAACTCCACTAGGGACAACGTCACACAAGGATCATTGGGGTGCTTCCTAAGGATCTGCTACTACGGGCCATTAGGTCAAGCCAAGCACATAACAACATACAACTTAAACACTTGAGCGAAATCGTTCAACTTAATCAATTTCAACACATATATTTAAATTAAGTAAACACAAAATAGCATACAAGTTACACTACCTTAAATCCTAGCTTTAAGCATTTTCCTGGTCTTAGACTTAATCTAATTGGAACTCTGTATACATCAACAAGCTCTTCTTAGAATTCAATCTAAGATCAATATCATTCTTAATTTTCTTAATCCTATTCATTTAATTTCTTTAAGGCATATCTAGGTTGCATGAAAATTAGTTTAATTTAAAGTTAAATAAATATGTAATTACTTTATACTTTACTCAACATGGCCATGTTGGGAACTGTGTCGCTCAACATAGCGGAAGCACGGCCATGCTAGGGGTCATGTATCTTTCGATGTAAGACTTGGTTTCAACACGGTTCAAACATAACCGTGTTAGGAGGCTGTGTTACCTAATGAGATCCATGATGAGAGTCAAGCTGGAAGAAGGAATGTGGATCCTCTTGAAGTGCCGCCTGGACTGATCACAAGAAGTCGAGCGAAACGACTCAAGGAAGCACTTAACGGGTTGATAAAGGATGCCCATGAAGCCGGGAAGGATTGGGGCAATCATGAAGTTGGAACGGATTGGAACAACCATGGGAAGACCCTTGCTCTTATACAAGTCACACCGGACACGAGTTGAAGAGGGCGTGTACTTTCAAGGCACGACCGTGTATGGAGTCAAGCAAATCCACAAAAAGATACATGGCCAAAGTACACGGGCGTGTATGTTGCCAGAAGTTACACAGAAAGATACATGGCCAAAGTACATAGGCGTGTATGTTGCCAGAAGTTGCACAGAAAGGTAACACGGCCAAAGTACACGGGCGTGTACACCGCCGTGTATCCCCTACCGACCAGCTTGTTCTGTTTTCGCGTTTTTACACCACTTATCTAAACTACGTCGTTTTGGACTTGTTTTACACGAATTGTAACCCTAGTATAAAAGCTCCTAGGGTTTAGAACAATGAGGAATATATACATCTTTGAACATTAAACACTTTTGAGAGGCACCTCTCTTGGTTCTTCAAGAACTAAATCGAACTTATCGGATTGATTTCCGTAGCGTTCATCCCGATTGTGGCGTCTTCATTTTTATACCAAAGTTCTTGTCTCGCTTATAGACAACGGGTCGCGGTTTCCACTTTAGGTGTTTGGGCATCTTAGGCAACGAATTTCCGATCGTATTGGTATTGGGTTTCGTCACGAGTTGGCGTGGTTCATATCATTACCCTTGACTCAATACGGTTGAAACACAAACCGTGTTTAAGAGGTCGTGTATCTCTCGGTGCAACTTTCATACTCAACACAGTCTAAACACGACCGTGTTGGGAGGCTGTGTATCTCTTGGTGTACCTTCCAAATTTAATACGGTTGAAACATGACTGTATTGGTAGGTCGTGCTACCCTCGACAATTTCCACGAAGTCCTAATCCTTCATTCTAATTTCTCCTAAACCCAATCCTCTCTATTCCTAAGCTTGATTACATCTCTAAAACATGAAATTATAAATAAATTACACGGATTAGATTACTTACTTCAAAAATTCCGTGATCGTATTCTTGACTCATTGATTCTCTATTCTCATACCGTCCCTTCACACCCTCCGTGTTCTGTATGAACAACAACACTCATAAACTACAATTTCCATAAATCATAAATTGAAATTCATATGGAATTCCTTACCCTTTTGTCTTTGGAATTTGATCGCTCCTTTTTCCTTTCGTCTCTAGGGTTTTTATCAAGGGCGCTTATGTTGTTTACTATGTTATTATGAGGGAGTGAAAAAGGAGGAATCTTAAGTCATCTGGGATTAAATACTCCCCATCACGAAATGTTTAAATTGCCCCTTCAAACTTTTTAAAATTCCGTCCTTATCCCTAACTCTTTGTGATAATACATATATTAAATAAATAGATAGATAATATTTACAAGTATTACATTGCAAAACATGGTCTTTTTTTTTTTCAAAAACTGTTAATGTAAATTTCTAGAAAAAAAGAACACACCTAAAAAAGTACTAAAATTTACCTTTGTAACCCTCTTATAACTCCTTCCATTGGCCTACATGCTGTTCATCTTGCTCTTTGCAAGGAATTTAATATTAATAACAAACAAAGTGACAAGAAGAACATAAGAGATTGAAATCAAACATAAACAAAATCCAATTTGAAGAGGACAAACAAAATTTTAACTCTATTTAAAATAAAAAGCCTTAAACTAGCCTTATAGCTCAATATTAGGCAAAAGGTCAGGAAACTCAAAATATTCCTTGTTACATTTGAGCTTTAATTAGAGTTTCTTGGGTAAATTTTACTAATGGGATTAATATTACAACTCCATTAAGGCTACTACGTATGAGCTTCAATAAATAAGGTTAAGGTTTATCAAAATTCCATTTACGGTTATCGAGTTTCAATTAGATCTTGCTCCTAACTTTATAATTTACTTGTCTTCAAGCAAAATATTTTCAATTCATCTATGAAGAAAGCATCATATTACATTTACAATAATCCCTCTTTCTTTCATGATCTAAATAAAATTGACCAAATCACATGAATCAATTTTGCATCCTTAATCAATGGTAGTACTAGCAGCTTTGCTATACAAAATATTTGCTCAATCTTTATACTATGCCCTAATAACACTTAAACGATTTGAATAAATAATTAATCTAAGTAATGCAAGATTTTTTGCAAAGTTTTAAACAAAAGTTCATCATCCTTGAAATGAGTTTTAACATTAATCTACTTAAGAAAAGCCATATCCACTTTTATAAATTTGAACTAAAATGTATACACATCCTATTCCATTCCATCAAACATTTAAACTCAAATAGTTGTGCATGTTTTAAATATTCAATCTTAGTAATCTTTTTACATAAAGGAAGGCTCTCTTTTTTTTTAATTTGTTTTCATTTTTTTAAGTCTAGTTTTCTTGGACTTTTCTCTTAACTCATGTAGTGAGCTTTAGGATGATGTTCCTAGGCTCATCACCTAAGAAAACAGGTGTCATTTCCCAAAGGGCACCTTGCAGACTTAATCAGTTTAAGTTAATGAGGCCCACTGCTAGATTTTTATTTTTATTTAAATTGAGTGCCATACTTGGCCTTTTGACTAAGTGAATTTTATTACTCAAATGTCTTAGGGAAGATTAAAAAGTACTCGAGGCTAAGGCTTAGAGATACTCATAACTTGAGTTAGAATTGACACTTATTATTATGATTATTACACTCAACTTTTATTTTTAAGAAAGAGAACTAAGAAAAAACTTCATTTGATCACATATATAAGAGTGTTTAATGTTTTTCAAAAAATTCCTAGGAATGAGCATACAATAAAGTGAATATATAAAATGCACATGACTAATCTTTCGTAAACTACACTATCTCAACCAAGGCTTTACACCTAAAGTTTTTAAAAGTACAAAACCTTGTACTTTAAAGATTCCATTATTTTATTCAAACAAAGTGGTAAAAGTTCACCAAAAAAAATCAAGCAAAATTTTATGTAGAATTGAAAAAATTAATACAAAGTTGCATCTTGATGCAAAAAGAAAAAAAATATGCCAATTATTTAAATCATGCTATTTCTATTACGTAACATATTGTATCCAGCCCTTACTTACGAACCCACATTGTTCTCAATGCTTAAAAAGAATAGAGAGTAAAAAGAAAAAATACTCCCCAAGGGTGTTGGTTTGATTGCTCTTCTTCTTGGGCTTTTCCTTGTTCACTCTACATTTCTTCTTCCATGAATTTTCTTGCATGATTTCTTTATATACTTTATTGACTAATTCAAATAACTTGAAAAAGAATAAAAAAGAAAAACAAAAAAAAAATACAAATAAAGAAAAACTATATTATTTAAAGTTATTATATATATATAGATAGATATATTGAAAACTCATAAAAAATGTGTGGTTTATCTCCCGCAAAGTGCTTAGTTTATAGTCGATAGTCCAACTTTTTAATTTCTTAGAGTAAGATTTCTTAAGTCAATAATGGTCATGTTTCTTCTAATGTCTTCTCTTTCATAAAAATGTTTAAGAAGATGACCATTCACTTTGAAAGTACAATAATCTTTAGTTTTTAATTCAACAACACCATAAGGGAAAACATTAGTTATAACAAATGGTTTAAATCATCATGACTTCAACTTACCTTGGAATAATCTAAGATGAGAGTTATATAATAAAACCTTCTGTCCAAATAAAAACTTTCATCTCAATATGTTCTTGTCATGCCATCTCTTTGCTCTTTCTTTGTAGATGAAAGTATTCTCACATGCTTCATCTTTGAATTTAGCTAATTGATTAAGCTAGAGCAACCTCTTTTCACTTACATCCTGCATATCAGAGTTAAAGAATTTTGTAGCCTAGTATGCCTTGTGCTCAAGCTCTACGGGTAGGTGACATGATTTACCAAAAACAATTGTATAAGGAGATATGCCTATAGGTGTCTTAAAAGTTGTCCTATAAACCTATAGTACATCATCAAGTTTTGAGGACCAACTTTTGTGGATGCACTAATAGTCTTTTTTATGATATGCTTTAATTCTCGATTTGACACTTCTACTTGATTAGAAGTTTGTAGACGACAAAGGGCAGTAATTTCATAAATAATACATATTTAGATAAATGATTTTCAAATTGCTTGTTACAAAAAATGCTTCCCCACATCGCTAATTATTGATCTAAGCATCCCAAATTTGGTAAAAATATTCTTTTACAAAAATTTTACAATAACTTGGGCATTGTTTGTTTGTAAAGCAGTAGCTTTTACCCATTTTGAAACATAATCCATAGCCACAAGTATGTATTTATTTGAAAAAGATAAGGGAAAAAGACCCATGAAGTCAATTCCCCACACATCAAAAAGCTTTATAACCAAAATATTATTTTGTGGCAATTCATGTCTCCTATATATATTTCTAGTTCTTTGGCATTGAGCACAAGACATAATAAATTTCCTACAATCACTAAACAAACTAGGCCAATAAAATCCACAAGATAAAATTTTTATTGCAATTCCTTCAACTCTAAAATGTCTTCCTGTTTCATTAGAATGACAATGCTATAATATGTTAAACTATTCAGATTCAAACACACATGTTAAATTATTTGGTTAGCACAACATTTAAACAAGTATAGCTCATCCAAAAATAAAAATTTAACATCATGCAAAATATTTTTCTTTTGTTGATGCTCATACCATAAGGAATTATTTTGCTAACCAAATAATTTACGATATCAACATACCAAGGTAATCTTAAATATTTACTGCATGTAATTTTCATCAAGAAACATGTTGGTCCCAATTAGATTAATCAAGAGGGGGGTGAATTGATTAATTTACCTAAAATTTCACTTTTTCGCAAATAAACTAAAACTCTTGACTAATAAATCACGTGAATAACAATAATGAAGAACAATAATGTGCAGTAAATAAAAGTAGAGAAGAATAGAATGCTCAGATATTTATAGAGGTTCCGCCTTGAGCATCAGTCCTCTCTTCCAGCTCCACGCCGAGGTCCCGGTTGTCTATACCGGTTGTGTTTTACTATATCAACAAATTGAAGATATACAACATAAGCCTCTTCAAGCCAAAGTCTCACTGTTGAGTCTTTCTAGCTTCTTCACTAAGCTAATCACTCAACTATAGTGATGAAACAACAAACAATTCCTTATTCACGAAAGGAATTTCAACAACATCAATGAGGAATATCAGATTTCCTCTAGATCACATGTATATGTAAAGATTTTGCTTGAAGATGTATGAGTCTTTTCTTCTCGTGTTTCGTTTTTCTTTCAACAACGTTCTCTCTTTTTCTGTTGTTAATCAACGTTCTCCACACACTTTTTCATTTGAATTAAAACACTTTATATATGGAGAAATCATAGCGGCTACTTTCTATGTGATAATCTTGAATTTATTTTTGAATTTTCAATTCAAAAATAAGTTTGGGGTCTGT
>JBBMOL010003499.1:0-11419 GCA_037954665.1 Laguncularia racemosa | reverse complement strand
TTTGTTGTAGCGGTAATTGTAGCTACTTTGTTTGAGTAACGACATGGACATTTATAGTGACAATACATAGAGTGATTAAAATTGTGGCCGTGATATTTTCATCGCGATGGCAGCAACAACGTTGACAACATTTTTAGCAATGATATTTATAGCAGCTATGTTTGTAACGACAATATTTGCAGTGACAACTTCCGCAATGATATTTGTGGTTACAATATTTGTAGTGACAATATTTGCAACGACAACATTTGTTGTAGTTGTAATTGCAGCTACTTTGTTTGAGTAACGACATGGACATTTATAGTGACAATACATAGAGTGATTAAAATTGTGGCCGTGACATTTTCATCGCGATGGCAGCAACAACGTTGACAACATTTTTAGCAATGATATTTGTAGCAGCTATGTTTGTAACGACAATATTTGCGGTGACAACTTCCGCAATGATATTTGTGGTTACAATGTTTGTAGTGACAATATTTGCAACGACAACATTTGTTGTAGTCGGTAATTGCAGCTACTTTGTTTGAGTAACGACAAGGACATTTATAGTGACAATACATAGAGTGATTAAAATTGTGGTCGTGAATTTTCATCGTGATGGCAGCAACAACGTTGACAACATTTATAGCATGATATTTGTAGCAGCTATGTTTGTAACGACAATATTTGCGGTGACAACTTGCCGCAATGATGTTTGTGGTTAGAATGTTGTAGTGACAATATTTGCAACGACAACATTTGTTGTAGGGTAATTGCAGCTACTTTGTTTGAGTAACGACAAGGACATTTATAGTGACAATACATAGAGTGATTAAAATTGTGGCCGTGACATTTTCATCGCTGATGGCACGCAACAACGTTGACAACATTTATAGCGATGATATTTTAGCAGCTATGTTTGTAACGACAATATTTGCGGTGACAACTGCCGCAATGATATTTGTGGTTACAATGTTTGTAGTGACAATATTTGCAACGACAACATTTGTTGTAGCGGTAATTGCAGCTACTTTGTTTGAGTAACGAAAATGGACATTTATAGTGACAATACATAGAGTGATTAAAATTGTGGCCGTGATATTTTCATCGTGATGGCAGCAACAACGTTGACAACATTTTAGCGATGATATTTATAGCAGCTATGTTTGTAACGACAATATTTGCGGTGACAACTGCCGCTTATGCATTGCAAGACAACATTTGTTAGTAATTGAGCTACTTTGGTAACCAGGACTTAATGACAATATGAGTGATTAAGGGCGTGAATTCACGGATCAGAAACGTTGAAACATTACAATGATTTTTAAGTATGTTGTAACGAAATATGGGACAACTTCGCAATTTTTGTGTTAAAGTTACAATATTGAACGAAACATTTGTTGTGCGAATTGAGCACTTTGTTGAGTAAGACAGACATTATGACATCAGAGTGATAAATTGGCGGATTTCATGGATGCGCACAACGTGAATTGCGATGATTATAGCCTAGTTGTAAGAAATATTTGCGGACATGCGCAATTTGTCTAATTTGTATGACAATATTTGCAAAACATGTTGGGGAATTGAGTACTTTTTGAGTACGACAGATTTATGTGACAAATAGAGTGATTAAAATTGTGGCTGATTTCATGCGGCGCAAAACGTAAACATTTAGCATATATTTTACAGCTTGTTGTAACGACAATTTGGTGACAATTCCGCATGATTTGTGTACATTTGTGACAATATCACGACAATTTTGTAGGTATTGCAGTCTTGTTTGGTAACACGGAATTATGTAATCATAGAGTGTAAATGGGGGATTTCATCGGATGCCACAACTTGACAACATTTTACATGATATTTAGCTTTGTACGAAAATTCGTGAACGCAATGTTGGTTAAATGTGAGTGACAATATTGCAACGAAAATGTTGAGCGGTAATTGGTACTTTGTTTGAGTAACGACAGACATTTATATGAAATATAAGTGATTAAAATGTGGGTATATTCATCGGATGCGCAACAAGTTGAAACATTTTAGCATGATATTTATAGCGTAGTTGTAACGACAATATTGCGTGAAACTCGCATGTTTGTGTTAAATTGTATGCAATATTTGCAAGACACATTGTTGTAGTGTAATTGCAGCTACTTTGTTGAGTACGACATGGACATTTATAGTGACAATACATAGAGTGATTAAATTGTGGCCGTGCTTTTATCGCGATGCAGCAACAACGTTGACAACATTTTAGCAATGAATTGTGCAGCTATGTTTGTAAGACAATATTTGCGGTGACAACTCGCAATGATATTTGTGGTTACAATGTTTGTAGTGACAATATTGCAACGACAACATTTGTTGTAGGTAATTGCAGTACTTGTTTGGTACGACAAGGACATTATAGTGACAATCATAGAGTGATTAAAATTGGGCGGAATTCATCGTGATGGCGCAACACGTGACACATTTTAGCATGATATTTTAGCAGCTATTTGTAACGACATATTGCGGTGACAACTCCGCAATGTTTGTGTTAAATGTTGTAGGACATATTTGCAACGACAACATTTGTAGGGTAATTGAGCTACTTTGTTTGAGTAACGACAGGACATTTATATGACAATACATAGAGTGATTAAATTGTGGCCGTGAATTTTCATCGCGATGGCAGCAACAACGTTGACAACATTTGTAGCAATGATTTTGTAGCAGCTATGTTTGTAACGACAATATTGCGGTGACAACTTCCGCAATGATATTTGTGGTTACAATTTTTAGTGACAATATTTGCAACGACAACATTTGTTGTGGTAATTGCAGCTACTTTGTTTGAGTAACGACAAGGACATTTATAGTGACAATACATAGAGTGATTAAAATTGTGGTCGTGATATTTTCATCGTGATGCGCAACAACGTTGACAACATTTTAGCGATGATATTTTAGCAGCTATGTTTGTAACGACAATATTTGCGGTGACAACTGCCGCAATGATGATTTGTCGTTAGAATGCTTGTAGTGACAATATTTGCAACGACAACATTTGTTGTAGCGGTAATTGCTAGCTACTTTGTTTGAGTAACGACAGGACATTTATAGTGACAATACATAGAGTGATTAAAATTGTGGCCGTGAATTTTCATCGCGATGGCAGCAACAACGTTGACAACATTTTTAGCATGATATTTATAGCAGCTATGTTTGTAACGACAATATTTGCGTGACAACTGCCGCAATGATATTTGTGTTACAATGTTGTAGTGACAATATTTGCAACGACAACATTTGTTGTAGTGTAATTGCAGCTACTTTGTTTGAGTAACGACATGGACATTTATAGTGACAATACATAGAGTGATTAAAATTGTGGCCGTGACATTTTCATCGCGATGGCAGCAACAACGTTGACAACATTTTAGCAATGATATTTGTAGCAGCTATGTTTGTAACGACAATATTTGCGGTGACAACTTCCGCAATGATATTTGTGGTTACAATGTTTGTAGTGACAATATTTGCAACGACAACATTTGTTGTAGCGGTAATTGCAGCTACTTTGTTTGAGTAACGACAAGGACATTTATAGTGACAATACATAGAGTGATTAAAATTGTGGTCGTGATATTTTCATCGTGATGGCCGCAACAACGTTGACAACATTTATAGCGATGATATTTATAGCAGCTATGTTTGTAACGACAATATTTGCGGTGACAACTGCCGCAATGATGTTTGTCGTTAGAATGCTTGTAGTGACAATATTTGCAACGACAACATTTGTTGTAGCGGTAATTGTAGCTACTTTGTTTGAGTAACGACATGGACATTTATAGTGACAATACATAGAGTGATTAAAATTGTGGCCGTGATATTTTCATCGCGATGGCAGCAACAACGTTGACAACATTTTTAGCAATGATATTTATAGCAGCTATGTTTGTAACGACAATATTTGCAGTGACAACTTCCGCAATGATATTTGTGGTTACAATGTTTGTAGTGACAATATTTGCAACGACAACATTTGTTGTAGTTGGTTAATTGCAGCTACTTTGTTTGAGTAACGACATGGACATTTATAGTGACAATACATAGAGTGATTAAAATTGTGGTCGTGAAATTTCATCGTGATGGCAGCAACCAACGTTGACAACATTTATAGCGATGATATTTTAGCAGCTATGTTTGTAACGACAATATTTGCGGTGACAACTGCCGCAATGATTTTTCGTTAGAATGTTGTAGTGACAATATTTGCAACGACAACATTTGTTGTAGGGTAATTGCAGCTACTTTGTTTGAGTAACGACAAGGACATTTATAGTGACAATACATAAGTGATTAAAATTGTGGCCGTGATATTTTCATCGCGATGGCAGCAACAACGTTGACAACATTGTAGCGATGATATTTGTAGCAGCTATGTTTGTAACGACAATATTTGCGGTGACAACTGCCGCAATGATATATTGTGGTTACAATGTTTTGTAGTGACAATATTTGCAACGACAACATTTGTTTGTAGTGTGTAATTGCAGCTACTTTGTTTTAGTAACGACAAGGACATTTATAGTGACAATACATAGAGTGATTAAAATTGTGGCCGTGACATTTTCAATCGCGATGGCAGCAACAACGTTGACAACATTTGTAGCGATGATATTTGTAGCAGCTATGTTTGTAACGACAATATTTGCGGTGACAACTGCCGCAATGATATTTGTGGTTACAATGTTTGTAGTGACAATATTTGCAACGACAACATTTGTTGTAGCGGTAATTGCAGCTACTTTGTTTGAGTAACGACAAGGACATTTATAGTGACAATACATAGAGTGATTAAAATTGTGGCCGTGACATTTTCATCGCGATGGCAGCAACAACGTTGACAACATTTGTAGCGATGATATTTGTAGCAGCTATGTTTGTAACGACAATATTTGCGTGACACTGCCGCAATGATTTTGTGTTACAATGTTTGTAGTGACAATATTGCAACGACAACATTTGTTGTAGCGGTAATTGCAGCTACTTTGTTTGAGTAACGACAAGGACATTTATAGTGACAATACATAGAGTGATTAAAAATGTGGCCGTGAATTTTCATCGCGATGGCAGCAACAACGTTGACACAATTTATAGCGATGATATTTATAGCAGCTATGTTTGTAACGACAATATTTGCGTGACAACTGCCGCATGATATTTGTGTTACAATATTTGTAGTGACAATATTTGCAACGACAACATTTTTGTAGGAATTGCAGCTACTTTGTTTGAGTAACGACATGGACATTTATAGTGACAATACATAGAGTGATTAAAATTGTGGCCGTGACATTTTCATCGCGATGCAGCAACAACGTTGACAACATTTATAGCAATGATATTTGTAGCAGCTATGTTTGTAACGAAATTTTTGCGGTGACAACTTCGCAAATTTGGCCGCAATGTTTGTAGTGACAATATTTGCAACGACAACATTTGTTGTAAGACGGTAATTGCAAGCTACTTTTGTTTGAATAACGACAAGGGGGCGACACACTCCATTGACAATTTAGTGACAATTATCACGAGTGTTAAAATTGTGGTTCCGGTATTTGATGTGTGGCGCAACAAACGTTACAATTTGCATACGTTGTATTTATCCGGGCTATGTTTGTAACGACAATATTGCGTGACAACTGCCGCAATGATTTTGTCGTTAGAATGCTTGTAGTGACAATATTTGCAACGACAACATTTGTTGATAGCGGTAATTGAGCAACTTTGTTTGAGTAACGACATGGACTTTTTAAGTGACAATACATAGAGTGATTAAAATTTGGGCCCGGTGAATTTTCATCGCGATACAGAACAACGTTGACAACATATTTAGCAATGATATTATGAGCAGCTATTTTGTAACGACAATATTTGCGTGACAACATCCGCAATGATATTTGTGGTTACAATTTTGTAGTGACAATATTTGCAACGACAACATTTGTTGAAGCGGTAATTGCAGCTACTTTGTTTGAGTACGACAGGACATTTATAGTGACAAATACATAGAGTGATTAAATTGTGGCGTGACATTTTTCATCGATGGCGCAACAACGTTGACAACATTTAGTCAATGATATTTTAGCAGCTATGTTTAGTAACGCAAAAATTTGCGGTGACAACTTGAGCAATGATTTGTGTAGAATGTTTGTAGTGACAATATTTGCAACGCAACTTTTTGTTGTAGGGTAATTGAGCTACTTTTTTGAGTAACGACAATGGAATTTAAGTGACATACATAGAGTGATTAAAAATGGCCTGATAGTTTTTCATCGCGATGGCGCAACAACGTGACAACATTTACGATGATATTTATAGCAGCTATGTTTGTACGACAATTTTGCAGGTACAACTCGCAATGATATTTGTGGTTACAATGTTGTAGTGCAATATTTGCAACGACAACATTTGTTGATTGTAATTGCAGCTACTTTGTTTGAGTAACGACAGGACATTTATAGTGACAATACATAGAGTGATTAAAATGTGGCCGTGAACTTTTCATGGGTGACAGACAACGTGACAACATTTTAGCAATGATATTTGTAGCACTATGTTTGTACGACAATATTTGCGGTGACAACTTCCGCAATGATATTTGTTTGATTTTTTTGGTTACAAGTTTGTATGACAATATTTGCAACGAAAAACATTTGTTGTAGGTAATTGCAGCTACTTTGTTTGAGTAACGACAAGGACATTTATAGGGGACAATCATAAGTGTTAAAAAATTTGGCCGTGACATTTAAACGCGATGGCACAACAACTTACAACATTTGTAGCGATGAAATTTGTGGGCAGCTATGTTTGTAACACAATATTTGCGGTGACCACGCCGCAATTGATTTTGTGGTTTACAATGTTTGTAGTGACAATATTTGCAACGAAACATTTGTTGTAGGGTAATTGCAGCTACTTTTTTTGGGATAACGACAAGGACATTTATATTACAATACAAAAGTATTAAAATTGTGGCCGTGCCTTTTAATCCGATGGCAGCAAAACTGACAGAATTGTGGGCGATGTATTTTAGCACTATTTGTAACACAATTTTGGCGGTGAACGCCGAATGTTATTGTGGTTACAATGTTTGAATGACAATATTTGCAACGACAACTTTGTTGTAGCGGAATTGCAGCTTTGTTGAGTAACGACAAGGACTTTTAAAGTGACAATACATAGAGTGTTAAAATTGTGGTCGTATATTTTTCATCGGAGGGCCGGCAACAACGTTGACAAATTTTAAGCGATAAAATTTATACCCGCTATGTTTGGTAACGACAATTTTTTGCGGTGACAAATGCCGCAATGAATTTTTTCGTTAGAATGCTAGTAGTGCCCTATTTTGAAAAGGGACAACATTTGTTGTAGCGGTAATTGTACAAACTTTGTTTGAGTAACGACAATGGACATTTATAGTGAAATACTAGAGTGATTAAAATTGTCCCCGTTTTTATTTTCATCGCATGGCAGCAACAACTTTTGACGACATTTTTAGCAATAAATATTTTAGCACAATGTTTGAAAACGACAATTTTTGCAGTGACAACTTTCCCGCAATGATATTTGTGGTTACAATTTGTAGTGACAATATTTGCAACGACAACATTTGTTGTAGTTGTTTTTTTGCAGCTACTTTGTTTGAGTAACGAAATGGACATTTATAGTGACAATACTTAAAAGTGATTAAAATTTGCCGTAAACATTTTCATCGCGATGGAAACAACAACGTTGACAAACATTTGTAGCAAGATATTTAGGCAGCTATGTTTGTGACGACAATATTTGCGGTGACAACTTCCGCAACGATATTTGGGTTACAATGTTTTGTATTGAGAATATTTGCAACGAAAACCATTTTTTTGAAGGGTAATTGCAGCTACTTTGTTTAGTAACGACAAGGACATTTATAGTTTTACAATACATAAAGTATTAAAATTTGGCCGGTGACTTTTTAACGCGATGGCAGAAAACAACGTTGACAACTTTTGGGAAGCGATGATATTTGAGCAGCTAGGGTTTGAACGACAATATTTTGCGTGACCACCGGCCGCAATGATATTTGGGTTAAAAATGTTTTTAGGGGACAATATTTGAAAACACAACATTTTTTTGTAGCGGAAAATTTCCCAGCAACTTTGTTTAAAGTAACGACAAGGACATTTATAGTGACAATAATAGATGATTAAAATTGTGGTGGGGTTGTTTTATTTTCATCGGATGGCCGCAAAAAACGTTGACAACATTTATAGCGTGATATTTTAGCAGCTAGTTTTTTTAACGACAATTTTTTTGCGGGGACCAACTGCCGCAATGATGTTTGAGTTAAAATGCTTTGTAGTGACAATTTTGCAACGCCCAACAATTTGTTGTAGTGGTAATTGCAGCTACTTTTTTTTTTGAGTAAGGGACAAGGCATTTATAGTGACAAAAACATAGAGTAAATTAAAATTGTGGCCGTGAATTTTTTAACCCGCGATGGTACAACAACGTTGAACAACATTTGTAGCGATGATGTTTTAAAAGCTATTTTGAAAACGAAAAATATTTGCGGTGAAAACTTCCGCAATGAATATTTGTGGTTACAATTTTTTAGTGCCAATATTTGCAACGACAAAATTTGTTGTAGCGGTAATTGCAGCTACTTTTTTTTTGAGTAACGACAAGACATTTATAGGACAATACATAGGGGGATTAAAATTGTGGCCCGTGATATTTTCATCGTGGCCGCAAAACGTTGACAACATTTAAAGCGATGATATTTATGAAAGCAGGTTTGTAACGACAATATTTGGGGTTTGACAACGGGCCGCAATGATGTTTGTCGTTAAAAATGCTTTAGGTGACAATATTTGCAACGACAACATTTTTGTAGTGATAATTGCAGTCCCCTTTGTTTGAGTAACGACATGGACATTTATAGTTACAATACATAAAGTGATTAAAATTGGGCCGTGACATTTTTCATCGCAAAGGGGGCAGCAACAACGTTGGACAACATTTATAGCAAGATATTTATAGCAGCTATGTTTGTAACGACAATTTTTGCGGTGACAACTGCCGCAATGATGTTTGTCGTTAAATGCTTGTAAAACAAAAATTTGAAAACGACAACCATTTTTGTAGGGTAATTGAGCTACTTTGTTTGAGAAAACGAAAAGGATATTTAGTGACAATACTAGATGATTAAAATTTTGGCCGTGACATTTTAATCGCGATGGCCAGCAAAAAACGTTACAACATTTGTAGAAAATGAATTTGTAGCAGCAAATGTTTTTTAACGACAAAATTTTTTTTTTTGCGGTGACAACTTCCCAATGTTATTTGGGGTTACAATGTTTGTAGTAAAGAATATTTGCAACGACAAAAATTTGTTGAGTGGTAATTGCAGCTACTTTGTTTGAGTAACGACAAGGACTTTTATAGTTACAATACAAGAGTGATTAAAATTGGGGCCCCTTGACTTTTAATCGCGGGCACAAACAAACGTTGACAGCATTTGTAGCGATGAATTTGTGGGCAGCTATTTTGAACGACAATTTTTTTGCGGTGACAACTGCCGCAATGAATTTGTGGTTACAAGGGTTTGATGACAATATTTGCAACGACAACATTTGTTGTAGCGAAAATTGCACTACATTGTTTGAGTAACGACAAGGACTTTATAGTGACAATCCCATAGAGTGTTTTAAAATTGGTGGTCGTGTATTTTCATGTAAGGCCGCAAAAAACTTGAAAAACATTATAGCAAAGATATTTATAGCACTATGTTTGTAACACAATATTTGCGGTGACAACTGCCGCAATGATGTTTGCCCTTTAGAATGCTTGTAGTGACAATATTTGCAACGACAACATTTGTGGAAAGGCGGTAATTGTGCATTTTTGTTTGAGTAACGACATGGATATTTATAGTGACAATACATAAGTGATTAAAATTGGGGGCCGTGCCCATTTTCATCGGTGGAAAGCAACAACTTGACAACATTTGTAGCAATGAATTTGTACAGTTATGTTTGTAACGACAATTTTTTGCGGTGACAACTTCCGAAAATGATATTTGTGGTTCCAATTTTTTGAAGTGAAAAATTTGCAACGACAACATTTGTTTTTAGTGGTAATTGCAGCACTTGTTTGAGAACGACAAGGACATTTATATTTAAAAAAATACTTAGGGGTGATTAAAATTGGGCCGTGACTTTTTTAATCGCGATGGCAACAACAACTTTTGACAAGCATTTGTACGATGATTTTTTGTACACTATTTTTTTGTAAGACAATATTTGCGGTACAACTGCCCAATATTTGTGGTTAAATTTTTGTAGTACAATATTTGCAACGACAAACATTTGTTTTTTAGGTAATTGCACTACATTGTTTTTAACGAAAAGGACATTTAAAGTGAAAATTTACATAAGTGATTAAAATTGTGGTCGTGATATTTTAAATCGTGATGGCCGCAACAACGTTTCCCAACTTTTTAATAGCGTTTATATTTTATAGCAGCTATTTTTTGTAACGACAATATTTGCGGTGCCCAACTGCCGCAATGAGTTTGTCGTTAGAATGCTTGTAGTGACAATATTTGCAACGACAACATTTGTTGTAGCGGTAATTGTAGCTACTTGTTTGAGTAACGACATGGATATTTTAGTGACAAAACATAGAGTTGTTTAAAAATTGGGGGCCGTGACATTTTCATCGCATGGCAGCAACAACTTTTACAACTTTAAATAGCAATGAAATTTGAACACTATTTTTGTAACGACAATATTTGCGGTGACAACTTCCGCAATGATATTTGTGGTTACAATGTTTGTAGTAAAAAAATTTTTGCAACGACAACATTTTTTTGTACGGTAATTGCAGCTACTTTGTTTGAGTAACAAAAAAGGACATTTAAAGTGACAATACATAGGGAAAAAAAAATTAAAAGGTTTTCGTGTTTTTTTTCCTTTCGTGATGGCCGCAACAACGTTAAAAACATTTATAGCGATGTATTTATCGCAGCTATTTTGCAACGAAAATATTTGCGGTGACAACCCGCAATATTTTTGTCTTTAGAATGCTTGAAGGACAATTTTTCCCCAACGAAACCCCATTTGTGTGGGGGTAATTGTAGCTACTTTTTTTGAGAACAAGGACATTTATAGTGACAATAATAAGTGAAAAAAAATTGGGGGGGCCCGAAAATTTTTTTCATCGCGATGGCAGCAAAATTTTGAAAATTTTTAAAATATATTTTACAGCTATTTTTGTAACGACAATATTTGCGTGACAATTTCCGCAATGATATTGGGGTTAAAGTTGTGGAAAATTTTTTGCACACAACATTTGTTGTAGGAATTGAAACTCTTTGTTTAAACGACAGGACATTTAATGACAA
>JBBMOL010003498.1:0-15696 GCA_037954665.1 Laguncularia racemosa | reverse complement strand
AAAAATAAAATTTTTTTTTCAAATTTAATTTTTTAATAAAAAATTAATTTAATATTAAGATTAATTAATTTCATATGCCAGTCTTCTTTGGAGGGAAAGGGTTTCATTTTTGCCATGCATTGATCTTTTCCTTCCAAAAACATAGCTTGAGAAAAACAAAGCAACAACAAACATGTGAAACTGTGTAGATTTGATCAAATCATCTTGATTTTTTTAAAAATATTTGTGAATCCTATCATATTTTAAAAAAAGAATTCATTTTATATTAAAGATATCTTCGTCTACATTAAAAAGACACCAAAACCAAAATACAATAAAGAGGGGTTCCGATTAAAAAAGATTCGTACAAATTGTTTTAATCCCAGTGATTGATAGTGTTATAAATAGATTAAGACCTAAGTTTTTGACATAAACCTAAAAAAAACTCACAAATTAGGATTCGAAATTGCTAATTTAGCCACCCCTCTCTCTAAACCACCCAACTGACCACCCCTTCTTTAGATATTTTTTAAACCTTTAAACCCCACCCCAAAATGACTTTTGGGGTACCAATAGGTCCTAGTAACCCTGTTATAAAAAAAAAAAAAAGAAAAAAAAAAAAAAAACATCTTTGTTTTTAGTTTATCCTCAACTATAGAATGAAGTTTTGTAAGTTTCCCTTGTTACTACCTTCAAACCACCACCATGGTGCAATTTGGATAAATTGCCACCCCAATCAATTTAAACCCCAAAAAACCCAAAGTTCGATCCTCACCACCCTTAATAATGAATGGAGCTATCTCCCCCTTCCCCACACAAATGCCCGTGTGTGGTGACCCCAAGCTTAATTCGAAAAACCAACTAAAACTCTAGACATCCCCAAACTTTTTGGGCCCCCCACAAAAATCGTAAGCTTTATTCATTCTACTATTTTGTTTTGAAAAATAAAAAATTTAATGAGGGGGATGATGAAAAAGAAAAAATTAAACTAATTTATTGAAAGTCCCACACACATCTGCACCTTCAAACCAATTTGCTTAAAAGGACGAGATGGGGCCCCACAATTAAAAACCCTATTTTGGAATTTTTTTAATAGGATTCTATTTCTTTTTTTTTAAAAAAAATTTTTTTTAAAAGTATATTCCCAAGAAAAAACAAAAAAAAAAGTTTTATTTAAATCAATTTTTTAGACAATGGGAAAATGATCCTCAAATTTTTTTTTTAAATTCACTTCCGGTCTTTCCCTTTATTAATTCCCCCATTGACAAAACATTTTAGTCAGCATTATGATTAAGTAAAGTATTTAGCAAAATTTTTTTTTTTCAAATATAGTTTTAGGTTTATATCCATGACTTTTTTTGACAAAAATTTGAAAAAAAATTCCCTTGGTTTTCTGGAGAACTTAACCCCTTGTTTTTTTAAAATGGTATTAGATTATTGGATGATATTTTAAAAATGTATTTTTAAATTTTATTGATTGGGTTTAAAAAACCCCAAAAAAAAAAAAGAAAGAAAGACAAAAACTTTTTTTTCCTTTAAACAGATAAAAGCACCCCCACTACATCTATGAGAAAGGTTCACTAGCCAACATGGGGCATGTTTCCCTTTTCTTGGCCCTTTTTTTAAATTCATGTTTCTAAAGAATTTTAAGATATAGGTTATTTTTTTAAAAATTTTGAGACTAATTATATAGAGAAAAGAAAAACAATTTTCCCCTACAGTTCACCCTTTAATTAATTTAGCCAAAATTCAACGGCTATGTATAATGTATAATTGCAAAATTTGGGAGGAAAAAAAAAAAAAGTAAAAAAAACATCCTAAAAAGTCTTTTAAAATTGTCTACTTAAAAAGTTTTTGCTAGTTGTCTCGTATGCACTTTTAAAGGAACTCAATTCCTCCCCCATTTTGTGTCTTTTTGTGGGGGAAATGAATAAAAGGAATACTAATTTTTGGTGTCCCTGTTGACAAAAAAAAATTGAATTCTTTTAATAAGAAATTTATAAAACCACAGCTTTAGTTTTTTGGCCAAACTTGAAACGAGGGTGCCTTTTTAAAATGTCAAGGGCCCCTTATGTTGTGTCCTTCTTTTCTTTTTTTTTCACCCTGCCATGGCTCCATCAGATCAATTTGTGTCCATGTTTATAAAACTGTTTTTGTTTTGACCTCAGGAAGTTCTCAACCCCAAACCCCTTGAAGTTGCCCGCAATGAAATGCATACCCCATGGCTATGCTTCCGGCATCTAAAAGATGGCCCATAAAGCTCGATTTGGGTTTTAAAACGTGTCGCCCGTAGGTTATTGGAAAAATTTCGGGACAGTTACTGCCCTTGTACTTTAAAAAAGAAAGTGTTTGAAAAAAAAAAATCAGGAAATGAAATTCCATTCAATGATGAGTGTGTTTCTATTATGTAGGGAAAAAAAAGCTAGGTGAAATGGAGGAAGGCTTCACTGGGCGGTTATATGGTAAAACTTGTTAATATTTTGGAAGTTATGAAAAGTAATGAAAGCGAATTCATTAAAAAAATGATTTTTATAAATCCGTTTATAAAATTTTTTATTATAAATAAATAAAAAAATTTTTTCTTAAATCATTTTTAAATCGATTTATTAAAAATTAAATAGAAAACTTACTCCAAGCTTGTTAAACCAACTTATTAACAATATAAAAAGAAATTTCTTATTAACTTTTTTTACAAACCTACTTACAAGATTGTTTGTGGCTGCTATTTAACAGTTAAATAAGTTTACTTGAAAGTTCAAATCGATCATTAAAAAAAATAAATAAACCCATTTTAATCCACCCTGAGTTTAAATAAAACCTCAAAATTAGCTCATTTAAAAAATGAACTGTATTTTGAGTTCAAGCTGGATCATTTACTAATGAGCCAGTTTGAAAAAATAATCATTGTGCCCTACAAACTGTGCACCCCTTTAAATTTTAAAAATTTTTTTTTGCTAAAAGCAGATATCACAGAAAGGGATTTTTTGATAAAATGTTAAAATAAATGCACTAAAGGAAGCATTTTCATCAAAACAAAAGGCACACATAGAAGTGATTTCTACATTTTACCTTAAATTCTACTCCACTTTTCAAAACCATTGTGTTCTCTCGCGCTCTCTTTTCCTTCTTTAAAGAAATGAAAAAAAAAGCATACAATGTTTATCCAATTTTAAAATCATGATTTGGGCTTGTTTTAAAATAAAGCATGCAAATTTTTTCCCCTTATAGCATATCTTCCCCCTTTTTTTTTTTCTTTTTTTTCCCCCTTCCAACATTATTTTTCCCTAAATTTTCCCATAACATGATTTTTCTCTTTAAAACTCTAAGAAATTTGTTTCTCCATGGTTTAAAACCCATATTTGTTGGCATTCAATCTTAATTTCATCCAAATATGTTTTAGTAGCATGCAAAATTTTTTTTTTTTCCCCTCCTTCCACATCTTTTTTTCCCTTTTTTTAAAAGGCTTGTTGTTGCATGGTACTTAGAAATGCACATTTTATTTATAATTGAGTATATTGATTTTTTTTAAGTAGTGGATAGGAGCAGGGGATGATTAATTTGAAACTTCTTGTCTAGTTTGGGGAATTAGGACAAGTTGGGGGTTTTGCAAAATTTATTATTTAGTCTATTGAATTTTGGGGTTTATGGTAATGGGGGACTACATTTAAAGAACCCGATCAAAAAGTTAAAACTGAAAAAAGTTATTTTTGGGAAAATTTCTTTAAAAAGGCCCCCCTTTAAAAATGTAAACATTAAAGATGTTGCAACATTAAAGATGATGTGTTGAAAACAATAGGGAAATGCCTAAAGTTTTGACGAAGAGTTTATAGCCCCCGAGATTACATGTTGCAAATCTTCACCATCTCCAAAACACATATTATCATTATAAATTATGGATACGTTGAGGACTTTTCCCAATCCCCACATCCTAAGACACCGACTGGCAAATAAGGAGGGGTAACCTTTGAGGAATATGAAAATGGAAGATAAATATCGGTTTTTTTGATGAGTTCAAGAAGGGAGTGGGTTTTTTCAATACAAAAGAAATCTAACCCACACTTTTTAAAGATGCCCACTACAATTTTCTCTTGATAGATCAAATAAATCTTCTTTAAATATTTTGGTAAAAAGAAAACAATTGAAATTAGATTTTAGGTTTTTACAAGAGAAAATTGGGGGGGGTTCTTGCTATTACCTTTTTTTGGACTAACCCCTTCATTATTTTTTTAAAAAACCAAATCATTTTATTAGTTTTTTGTTTTGATGGATAATTATTTTCCAAATCATGAAAGGATAATTTTGTAATACTTAAAAATTTTTTTTTTTATGATGTATCTTTAATATAATTAAACATTATAAGAAAACCCAAGGCTAAGATGGGGATTTCATAAAAAAGTTGAAGGACAAAAAAGTCTTTTCACGTTTAAAGGGATAAATACTCTATAAAAACCCTGGGAAAACCCCTAATTTGCCTTTGTGAAAAATGAAACAAAACCGAGATGAAAGGTAAGGGATTCTATAAAGTTTAAATTTTCGTTATTGGGTTGGAAATTTGGTATAATGTGCCTTCAGGTTTAAAAATTGAGAAAGGCATAACGGGGAAAGAGACTAAAGGGGGTTTTAAAGGATTAAACTCTGGGAAAAATTTTGATGAGTATGAAAATCCTTTTAATTTTTATTTATAATTATATTTTTTTAGAGATTTAATCGAGTTTAGGAATAGAAAAATTTTGGTTTAAAGAATTAAAAATAAAGATTAGGGTTTGTGGAGTTGTCAAAGGAACCCCGATCATTTTTCGCCCGTGTTAAATTCGAAAGTTACTCGAAAATCAGGGCCCCCCAACACAGTGTGTTTTCATGTTGATAAAAGGTAACCGGCCCCCCCCAACATGGGTGTTCCAACTATGTTGAAGTCAAATTTCACCAAAAAGATCCCAAAACCCTTAACAGGTTATGTCCCACCCCATTTGAAACCGGTCCCTAACGGGTTGTTTGAATAAGTATAAACTAAAAAATTTTTTTCATTTAACTTCAAATTAAAAATTAAATTTCCCCATGAACCTAGATAGTGTGGGCCCTAGAAAAATTTAATAAATGGATTAAGAGAAAAAAAAGAATATTTGATCTTAAATTAAGTACAAGAAGAGCTTTTTGATTGAACAGTTTTCAACTTTGTTTAAATTTAAGCCGAAATGCTTAAGGCTAGGATTAATGTACGAAACCCTTACGTATTGATTTGTGTTTTTTAATTAGTCTATGTATGGAACTTTGTTTTTAATTTGATGAATTGTTTAAGTTTTTAAGTTGGTTGTATGTGCTTGGCTAGGCCTGGGGCCCCGAGGGGCGACCCCAAAGGGGCACCCAATGATCCTTGGTGTTTACCCTGTGGAGTTGTATTGGAAATGATCGGGGCTGAATGAGGATTAAGGGTTTTTAAGTAACATGAGTGTGGGGCCCGTAGTAGAATTCCCATCACCGGTTTAAGGGGCTGGTAGGGGGCCTTAGTGGTATTCCCCACACCGGATTAAGTGTTTTAATAAACATGGGTGAGGCTCGTAGTGGCAATTCCCAGCCCATTGGAGTGGGGGCCCGATTGGTTTTTTTCCCTCAAAAAACCATGCTCTAGTGTTTTAAAAATATGTGGGGGGCAGGTACCTTGTTATTTTGGGTGGAAACAAATTGTATTAAAAAAATGGTTGTTATGTTTAAGTATAAAGATGTGCGTAAATATTGTTCGATTTGTTCTGCGTAGTATTTGTTTTAAAAAGTTTTTGGGCTTGCTCACCCCTTCGATGAACAATTTTTAAATGTGGTGTCGGGGGAGATGAGAACCTAAAAGAAAATTTTGGGGTTTGGGTGAACCACAAAAAAAGGAAATGAAGATTACCATTACTATTATGGTGTTTAAAATTTATGAAGATTTTGTTATTTGACAAATTACACAATCCCTTTTTTTAAGGGATGTTATTTTTTATGTTAAAAGATTTGCTGTTTTGATAAGGGATAGGGTTTTAAATGAAATTATTAAATATTGAGGATGTATGAAAGTTTTTTTAAGAGTTACAAGAAAAAATTATCAAAAATTGTTTAAAGGGACTTAATGTGCTTTGTGAGATAAAAAAAACACGTGACGGGCAATAGTGGGCTCGATTTTCGAACATTACAAACTTCTTTGTGAAAGCCCCTTCATTAGAAAAAGTGGGGAAAATTTTTCGGATAAATGTAATAGGGGGTGTTTTCAAGTAAGTTTTCTAGTTTTCCCAAATAGTATTGAGGTTTTTAGTATTGTATGCCTTTGGTTAGTATTGATATTATTTTTCTTTGGGAAAATATGACCAAAAGCCATGATTGACAATACAAATGGAAACAATAATACCCCTTTAGAATTTGTCTTAGGAATGAGAATCCATTGTATTTTAAGGTGGAAATTAGGAAAACTAAAAAATCATATATGGGTTAGCTTGTATTGCCTCATTTCAAATTCTCACTTAGAATCAATTCTGTATTTAGCACAATTAACGTAAAATACAATGTCCCTTTATAAGTTAGAGGTTTTGTTTGTGCTCTTTAGGGGGGAAAAATTTAACAGGTAGTGATGGTAACGTTTCTAGACTACGGGCAAAAACACATGAGTTTGATCATTAATAAAAAAGTTAAAGAAAGAAAAGGAGGATGATAAATTGGTTTAATAAATTTAAAACCTTGATCAATAGTACTTTCCCACTATGTTTTATATTAGTTTCGTATATACACGGCATCTTAATGAGAGTTAAAATTCGTTTTGGAAAGATGTTCAAACCTTATTATTATAGCTTTTTTGAAGAGGTTTTCATACAAAAGTAATGAGAAGGTTTTGAAACCTATGCTTAGAATGATAAAAAAGGGCCCAAAAAGGTTAAATTAATAAGGTGAAAAATTAACATAACAATAGAATTTTAACACTGGCAAAATCGCAAAAATACCCCCAAAAGAGCTAAAGTGAAAAGACCTACCTATTCTCTAAAAGATTGTGCATGCCCTTATCAAATGACCACAACAAATCTTTTGTTTTCTCTATTTACCTAAAAATTTGGCTTAGGTTTGAAAAAGCCTTAAAAACCCGTGAATTTCAACTTGCAGAAACAAACAGGGTTTTTCAAGGCTTAAAGGTGCTCTGTGCTTGGACCCCAACACTCAAGCCAAAGAAGTGCTGTGGGATGGTAATCAAAGTTTGTAGGGGTATTAGATGCCTTACTACTAGAGGGACCTTTATTTTATGTTTTGGGTTTTGCTATTTTTTTTTGGGAAAAATTATTTTTCCATAAAGACCCCCTATTTTTTAGAAAAGTTGGAAAGAAGTGTTCTTAAAAGGGAATTAGTTATTTTCCCATTTTGTACCAACAGTTAGGTGTTTTCCTTTATGGATTTCATCAAAAAAGGTGGGCTTTTGGGCCTCAAGCAATTTGGGCCTATAAACTTGCCCCCACTCTCATTGTATGAGGCTTGATGATGTAGAAGCCATGGTGAATTTTTCTTTCCAAAATAATGCTTGATGTGTTTGAAATCATCTTTAGTAAAGAGGTTCGACTAATTTAAAGGGAAAATTTTTCAATCAATCTTAGTGTTAAAAGAATCCATTTGAGCTTTTTGGAAAGTTGTCCTAAAGTTTGTACCACTTTCCCTAAATCCTAGTAGGAATAATCACCTGAGAAAGGGTTTTGTGAGCAAATCGAGGGGTTTTAATTGAGGTTTGGTTAAACAAGTTACATCCAGAAAATGAGATATTTTTGGTAGGTATCAATTTTTTGGGTGCCCCCAAAAAGCTAAAAAAGGAGAAAAAGTCGTTGGGTATGCTTCCATCTTTTCAATTGTAAACAAAAATGTTTTGGACGCACGGAAATTTGTGCTTTAAGTGAGAGACAAGGGGGAAAAGGGGTAAAGGGGTACCCCAAAAAGGATAGAAAATCTAGCCATTTTTTCGATGGTGGGATACAGGGGCAAAATCTGAAAAATGTCCTCAAAATTTTGCAGTGCATTCCTAATTGTTTTAAAGGGTTTAAATAGCCTATTTGCCCCTTTTTCAAATTTTTTTATTTTAAAAGCTCTCTAAATTTTTAAGTCCTTAAACCCTTAAAATTTCCCTTTACTTAAATTTTTTTAAAGTTTCTAATCATTCACGGTTAGTAGATTTTCTCTTTACAACCCTTTCAACTTGTGAGAGGTTTTTCCCCCCCTAAGTTTTGCGGAGACTTTTTTAACCCTTCAGTTGATCCTAAAATCTGAAAAAGCAAGTTAAAGAGGTAGACTTGCAATTTTGTAGTTGTTTAAGGGGGAAGAGGGGGTTGTAGCTAGAATCTTTTTTGGGATATTATTAGACAATGGGAGGATCCCCAAACCACTCTAGCCTTGTTTTAATAGGCCCACTACACCAAGGTTCCCCCCGGAAGCTATTAAAAGCTTTGTCTAAAAGGGCAGATGCTATTCTATGGGGTTTTTTTATGCCCACCCCCCTAAGGTTGGTTTCTGTCTAGTTTTGGGCATGAGCAAATGGTCAACGAGGGGCAAGAAATTTGTATTTTTTATAAGGGGTTTTTCAAGTTCCCTCTTCAACTATTTTTTTGAGTTCTAAAAGTAATTTTAAAAACTAAAAGGGGTTTTTAATCCATCCCAACTCATCCCAAACGCAGAACCTTTACTAGTAGCGTTCGAGAGTTGGTGATCCAGGGAATTTAGGCCGATTTCAACTTTCGTTTTTTCTTAGGTGAAGCACTGGGGGGCCTTCTCCAAGATGGTTTTATCTATCCATACATAGGACAAAAAGTTTTGGATGGGTTTAAACCCTCTTTGGTGCCCCACCGGAAACATAAAAAATGTCATGTCGAGCGCCGGGAGTTAGACTTTTGCTTAATGGGTGAATTAACAATTAAAAAGGCTTTTTATCTGTTGTCGAATGACCAACAACAGATTGAAAATCTTACTAAGGCCGAGAAAAGGGAAGACCCTTTGATGCTCTAACCCAATGCGGGTTTTTGGATTTGAACTAAGACCCTAAATGCTTTGAGGTAAGCCCGATCATTGAAAAAAAAGGCTCAGAGGGCTACAAGGAAGTTAAAAAAGGGGTTTGCACCCATGTTGGGTTAAGTTAGGGGGAGGGGGGTTATTGTCCCGCTGCTGCAATTGGGAGACTTTATCCCCTTGTGTGTTTATTATTTGGATGTACTTATAAGTTTTATCAGCATGTTTTGTTTTACTTTTGTAGAATGCCCACCTTTGAAGCCTGCTTACATCTCAAACCTCAACCCCCCCCAAGGAGGCAAGGAAAGAAGGTCCTAAAGATAGTAAACAAAGTTTGTGGTAGATTAGATCCATACTTGGTTATAAGGGCCCCCTATTTATATTTTTTTTCGGGTTTTTTATACTTTTAGCAGGGAAATCTTCTTTAAAAAAACCCCCGCTTTTTTTAGAAAAAATTAAATAGGAAAAAAATTCCCCAAATGAGTTAGATTATTTTCAATTTTTTTCCCCTTTCTTAGGTCTTTCCTATTGTAGATTTTACTTAAACAAAGGGGGGTTTTTGGGTCAGCCAATTTTTGGCCCTTTAAAAGATTCAATGCTCCAAAAATATATAGTAACCCAAAAATTTTTTAAGGTTGGGAATTCTTTTTTTGGCCCCTGGTGAGGCTTTTGAAAATTTTTTTATTAATGAGTGAAAGTCAAAGATTACGGTGTAAACTATAAATTTTTATAAGATATAACTAACCTTAAAAAACATGAGAAAAAAAACCGGGTACCCTTTGCTTCAGCATATAAAAGTATTCAGAACTTATTAACAACATTGGGGTAAGAAAACATATGATAATATGCCCCCTCAATCTCAAGGTGAATAGTTTTCTGAAATTGGAGCAGTGACAAGAAATGGAAGTGGATAGGTTTTTTGGGAAGGATATTAGTGCCCCAAAAATTAGTGGGAAAGTGTGAACAAAAACCCAACCCCCTGGAGACCATTTTCTAAACAAAGTGGTGTCAAAGTTCAACGTTTAGTGCGATCATGTTAAAAAAGGGTTTACTGAGAATAAATTGCTCCAAGGGTTTTTTAAAAAAAGATGGGATGTTGAGTGCGCATTGAATCTCATGTGTAAGTTATAGATCCAGGGAGATTCAATAATAGCAATGCAAGGGGGAAATATTTAGCTTCAAATTAAAAAACAAGACATAGTGGGTTCTTCTTAAACAACATGAATGAGTTTTCGAACATAAAAGATTACATGCCAGTGGTAAAAATAAAAGGTGTCAAGACAACCAACCTAATCAACATTGCAAAAGTGGTTAAGGTTGAGATGTACAAAAAAAATGGGAATCCCAAAGTTGCTTACCCCCAAGATAGTAAAAACTTGTTTTGTTGCCCCATGCGGGAAAGGTAGGAGAGTACATTATTGACTTAAATAAATTCTGCAAAGTGATATCTGGGTGAGTGATTATGAGGTTTGAAGTGCACCAATAATCTCACGATAGGTGTTAGATTTTGGGCAAAGGAGGAGAGCCCAATCCCCCAAGTGACTTTGGGGAAAAAGGAAAATTTTTAAGGTTTTGGAGGTGCATATGATGACATTTGGTAGGTTAAGGGGAAAATTTAAAATTGGGGTAAGTGAGCCCTTGCTTGTAAGTGTGAATCTAAGAGAAAATGTAGGGGCCAAAATCTTTCAGACAAATTGCAAGATAACTAAAAGTAGTGGCAAGGGGGGTGCTGCTTCTAATAAAAAATAATGCCATCCCATAAGAAGGAGAAAACCGAGTGTCCCCCTTTCTGTGAATAAACTGACTGTCAAATTTTTGGCAGCAAAGGGGTGTGATCGTGCCTAAGCCTAAATGACTCCGGGGTTTCTAGCGTTTACTTTTTTGGGGTTTTTAATAGTTTACCAAGTTGCCGAAAGGGGGGGGGCCTTAGAGAGAACCCAAGTCTGTGGGGTTTGTGTTTTCCGAATTTCCAAAGCCTTTTTATTTATTATTCCCCTTTCCCTTTAAAAAAAATAAATGGTGGTTTTCATAATTCCTCGGCCCCATGTCCTCCTACTCTCATTTTTATCTTTTTTTTCCAGTTCGTCCCCGGGGGGCTTGTCCCCAATTGGTTTCTACCCTTTTTCCCTTGGGTCTCCTTCTTCCTTGGTTCTTTCCCCCACGTCTCTTCTGAGTGACTTGGTCAAAGACCCTTTTCCCCCCTTTTTGGCTCGTATCTCCTCCCCCCTTCGAAAGGGGATAGGACTTTTCGCAAAAAACAGGTACCCCCGGAGATCCCGGGAATTCCCAAATAGCTTCAGTTGGTGAGTCCTTTCCCCGTGGATAGGACCTCAGTAGTGTTCTTTTTTTTCATACTTTTAAAGGGAAATTAAGGTATAGGTATCCGAAATTGGCTAAAACAAGGGGAGCTCCAATTATCGGGGGCTGCCATGGAAGAGTTTAAGGAGGGAGATTGGAAGACCAGGTGGTCTTCATTTAAAGTGGCAAACCAAACATGGGCAACGGATCCTATGCACTCCTTGATGGGGAAAAGGTGTAGAACTTAGGTGAAAATTTAATAGAATCTCCCATACGGGTAGCTTTCGATAAAGTTGGAGTTGAGCCTACCATGTCCCCTTCCCTTTAAACTAAGGTTCCGGTGTTTTTGGGTGTAGCTTGTCTTCATCCCCTTCTGTAACCCCCCCAACTGAAATTTTTAGTTTAACTAGAACTCACTCGATCTTGTGTTCTCTCCATACCTCCGCTTAGATGTACCAACTGGTAGCAGCAAAAAAGGGAGGGGGTCTTCCATGACCACTTGAAAGGGTGGTCTTAAGGGAAAGGGACTTTTGTTTTAACAATACTCGGCCCCCAAATACCCATTCCGCCCACTTTTGGGGTTTCGTTCTAGTTTAAAAAATCTCAAATACATCTCCAAAATCCGGTTAATACTTTGGTTTTTTGCCCTCATTTTTAAAGGGGGTAAGTGAGGAGAATGAAAGCTTGTGGGGCAGCATTCGAAAAAGTCATTTCCAAAAAAAATGTGGGGAAGGTAAGATCACGGTCGCGACGATTGGGCTCGGTAATCCTTTAGTGAACAAAGTGTCAAAGAAAAAACTTAGCCAAGTTAGAAAGTAAGGGTAGCTCATGCCCGAAGTGGCTCTTTTGGGTATACTTGGGGAAATTTTCCCCTACCCCAAAAAAACTATCTTTTCCCTAGGATTTTGGAAAGGCCCCCTATGAAATCCATGGAGATGTTGACCCAAACTTGACTTAGAATGGGGAGTGACTAAAGAAGTCCGTCGCTGAAATGCTTGACTTTTGTTGTTGGCACCGAAAACAAGTCCCGACTAGCTCCTTGATTTACTTGGCATGCCCTTTTAAAGGAGTCCCTAGTGAGCGAGAAGGGACGTGGTATCCTTCGTGCTTGGTCATAGAAAGCTTGGGCAATGTGGAATAGGCTTTTAAAGGGGGGATCTAGGAAGACTTGTTTTTTTTAAAAGGATAGCCCTCTTTCAAAAAACCCATCCGACCCCATCCTCGCGTTTGGATCTTTGGGGGCTAGCTTTTCTCTTGGGGGGGGATTGAACGCCTGCTAACCCACTCGATTAGCTGTGATTGGGGATGGTTTGGCGAAGGCGGATGCATCCTTCCCCCTTCTTTGAGAAGGCGTCGACCACCTTATTTTTTAGTCGCCTTTTTATTCAACTTCAAAGTTGAACCCCTGAGCTTACTACCAATGCTATTTAGGGGAGGTAGAAATCGAGTCTAACAAAAATTAAGACTATAGTGGTCGTGCTACCTTAAAAACATTTCCCCCCATAAAGCCCCCAATGTGCACCACCTTTGCCAAACCTATAAGTTTTTTTCTCGTAAGTGCCAAATTGGAGGTGTCTTTGGTTTAAGGGTCAATAAAAAAGGGGATTGGCTTACCATTTTGTTGGAGGACAGCTCCCTGGGCCCTGATTGGATGCATCCCAAAATTCCCTACAAAAGGTGTTCGAAATTTGGGGTAAAGGATAGGTGCTCGTGTCATGGGGTTTCCATGCAAAGGAAAACTTGCTCAGATTCGGCTCCATTTTGGAAACCCCTTTCATCTTAAAGCGGGTTTTTAAGGGGGGTGCCATGACTCCATGGTTTTGAAGGGCCCCCGATAATAACCCCCGCCCCAGGAATCCTCTCAAGCAGTGATGGCTATAGGTTTACTAAGACAGCATGGTTCACTTTTTGAGGGGCCTGCCTTTCCCCTCCCCCATGCGAGATAGGTACCCCGTGGCCACCTGTTGCTGGCCAAAGTGCAATTTGAGGGTTAAAAAGCAAGTGATGCTGGCAGAGCAAAGAAAAGGCTTGGTGAGATTGAAGAGTTCCCCCCACGATCGGCTGTAAACAAAAAATATCGTCAAAGAAAAAGAGATTTAACTTTTTTCAATTGGCTCTTGAATACTTCTTCATGAGGGCTTAGAAGGTGGAAGGGGGGTTGGGAGGCCAAAAAAGGAGATGAGGAACTTGAATTTCCCAAAGGTGGGTACGAAAAACAGTTTTCCATCACGGACGTCATTCGCACCCGGGGATAGCCCAAACTTAATCCCGCTTGAAAAAGTAGCATGCTCCCCCTTAACTCTTAAGGCTCTTCAATTTTTGGGATAGGGAAATTGGCCTTTAAAGGTTTTCTCGAAAAGGGCCCCGTAATCCCCCAAAACCACCAAGTTTGTCCCCTTATGAACCAAGGCACCAGGAAGGGAAAAGGGGAAATTTGTTGGGGGCTGATCAAGCCCTTCCGAAGCATCTCCTCACATTTGGGACTCAATTTCGTCCTTTTTTGGACCGTGGGGGTACCAAAAAGAATCTCACAACCCCCGGGGGGGGGTTTTCCCCATTTTTGTCTGATGGTGTAAAGGTAGGGATGAAAAATGCCTGAAAATTTTTACAGCAGCCGCTGTAATTCATTGTTTCCTTCCTCTCTTGATGTTATTGCAGTTCGGGGGCCTCCCTTTATCGAGTTTTCCCCCTGTAATTGTACTCGCTCCTGCCCTTTGAAGGAAACGCATCTTCATAACCGCGAACCCCCACAAAAATGGGCCTAGGAACTGAAGCCAATTGACTCCCAGCACGACATCCACCCCGCAAAAAAGGGCAGGGAGTAAAAGCCTATTGTGAAGGTCGGCCGCCCAACTGTAATGATACCCTCCTACGTACTCCATCTCTCCCCACCTTGGCTCCATTGGCCACCAAACCTTCAACCTCTGTCGCGACAACAGAGGTAGGCCTAGTTGAGACACCAAGTCAGCCTTATGAAGTCGTGGGTGCTACTGAGTTGATCAACACAATGATCAGCCGCTCTTCTATCCTCCCCCTCACTTTCATGGTATGTGTTTGGGACAACTGACCATGGCGTGTAGGGAGATCTCCAACTGTCTTTCGTTGGTGCCTCCTCTCTTTGCCTCCTTCTTGCTCCTCCTTACTTCCCACTCTAAACAAAAGAAGCTTTTTGCACGTTTGTCCACAGTAAAGGGCTCATCGAAATTAAAGCACAATCCCTTGCTCCTCCTTCTTCCAGCTCAACCTGCTCAATTTCTTGGTGTAAGAGGGTTTGTTCGGTGCGGTAGGCGATCACCTCTTGAACTTGGTCTCTTTCCTTCAGTGTCACTCCCCTTTTTTTCATATAACTGAGTAAGGTCATTGCTTGCGAAAGGTTGTGGGGTTTGGGATAGCTTACTTCTACCACGATTGCTTCTTTAGGCCACTGATGAAGAATAATGATCTCATGTTTGGGGGCTAAATCCAGCACCGGGCAGACAACTGCTCAAATCGTCACTGGTAGTGCTCTACGGAGTCCACTTGGTGAAGTTTAGCCAGCTCGCTTACCTTATTTCTAAGATCAGGGGTCCAAAGCGCATGTACATAAAACTTTTGAAGCCTAACCCAATTCAGTTGGGGGTTTGGGCCCTTTTCAACTTGAGGAACCATAGCTGAGCATCCCCTTCCAAGTGGAAGGTTGCCAGCTTCACTCTTTCCCTCCTTCGCCACAAGTTAGTGCTCGAAAAAATTGTTCGCACCTATTGAACCAGCTAAGGGGGGTCTCCCTTCCTGTAAAACGTGGGAATTCCCCTTTAGCCAAACGTGTATTGGTGTGCTCCTTTCTCCCTTACTACTCTCCGTTGATGCCCCCCCCCACCTTTCAGGGAAAGGGGTTGAGGGCTTCAACAAGTTCTCCTTGCATCAAGCTATCTAGCTAGGTGGGGAAACGATCTTACCTAGCCTCCATTTGCCCCAAAGGGGGCTTCGATTTTTTGGTACATGGCGAGCAGCGTTCTAGCTGTTGTTGGATTCTTCTAGTCGTCCATGGAACTTGGCTCTAATACCAGATTTTTTGGCAGCAAGCATATGCGTCATGTCCTAGGTCTAAATGACTTCGGGGGTTGCTCTAGCGTTTACTTATTAAGTTTTACCTAGTTTACCTATGATTGCCGAAGGGGTGGGGTCGTTAAGAGAACCTAAAAATCTCGTAGGGGTTTGCGTTTACCAAAAAATTTTTTAATGCCTTTCATTCATTCATTCCATTCCTTTAATTTCATCAACTAGGTGGTTACATAATTCCTAAGTCTCATGCAATCCTTACTCTCATTCTATCTTTCCTTCCCACGTTCAACTCCCCATTCGGTCCCCGAGGGCTTGGTCACCCACGTCCAAGGTTCCTACGGTTCCTCAACCATGGTTTTCCTTGCTTCCTTGGTTTTCCTTTCC
>JBBMOL010003497.1:0-15703 GCA_037954665.1 Laguncularia racemosa | reverse complement strand
AATTTCAAGTTTCAAACATGTACAAACTTAAAAAAGCCACAACAACACTCAAGTTACAATACCTTGAATCTTAGCCTTAAGCACTTCCCAGTCTTTGATGTAAGCTAAGTTGAATTTTAAAACACATTAACATGCTCTCTTAGTATTCAATCTAAGATCAATATCATTCTTAATTTCCTTAATCTTATTCATTTAATTTTTTTTAAGGCCCTACTAGATATCTAGGTTAGTGGAAATTATTTTAAAAATTTAAGTTAAATGAATATATAATTATGTTACTTCATTTAACATGGTCATGTTGGGGCCCTGTGTTGCTTAACACAGGTTGAATCACAACCGTGTTAAGGGTCATGTATCTCTCGGTGAAAAACTTAGTTTTAACACAGTCTAAACAAAAACTGGGTTGCGAGGTCGTGTTACCCTTGCTTAACATGATTAAAACACGACTGTGTTGGGGTGGCCGTGTATCTCTTGGTGCACCTTTCCATTTCAACATAGTCCAAACTGATCGTGTTAGGAGGCTATGTTACTCAAAAACTTAACATGATCGAAACACGACTGTGTTGGGAAGCCTTATATCTCTCGATGCACTTTTCCATTTCAATTTTAGGTTGAAAACACAACTGTGTTGATAGGTCATGCTACCATCGAAAATCTCTCCCCCCCCCCCCCAAACCTTATTTCTCTTACTTCAATTCCCCCAAAAAACATATCCTTCCTATTCTTAAGCTTAACTCAGTTCCTAAAAATATGTAATTAAAAAATTACACGGATTAGATTACTTACTTCAAATTTCCTACGAGTTGAATCCCTCAGATCGTCGGTTTCCATTTCTTTTTTCCTTTCATGCATCTTTCTTTTTCTGCATGAACAATCGACGCTCATAATTAAAATTTTCCATAAATCCAAATTTGAAATTTATATAAAAATCCTTACCTCGAGTTCTTGGAATCGGTTCGCTCCTTTTTCTTATCGTCGTCTTAGGTTTCTTGTATGGATCGTCTGTTCTTACGCTTTGTCAAAATGACAAAAAGGATGCTCTCTAGGTTAACTTGTAGTATTTATATGCTTCATGTGAAATGACCAAATTGCCTCTCGAATTTTTAAAAAATTCCATCTTCGTCCTTAGCTCTTTATCAAAATCCCGATATTACATAATTAAATAAATAGTATAAAAAGAAAACTCATGTATTGCATTCCCCCCCTTATAAAACTTTCATTCTCGAAAGTACTGATTTTGGAAGAGTTCTAGATGCTTTTTCTTCATTTCTTCCTTAACTCCTATGTCACTTCCCTTTCCGTTTAGTTTGTTCATTGCATTTTTAAACATAAGGGATTATTTTCCGTTTTAGCACTCATTCCTTAGTGTCAAAATCCTGATTGGCCTTTCTAAAGACATCAAATTTGGGTGCACATTCAATGGTTCCAAGACCACTATCTAATCTGGGTCGGGTACATACTTCCTTAGCATGGATACATGGAATACATCATGTACCTCGACTAAAATTTTGGGGGAAGGGCTAATTTGTAAGCCACTGTGCCTATTCTTTCCAAGATCTCAAAAGGGCTTATATAACTCGGGTTTAGCTTTTCCCCCAACCCAAATTTGATCACTCCCTTTGTTGGAGAAATCCTCAATAATACCTTATCTCCTACTTAGAAAATTCCAAAGGGGTGCCTTCTCTTGTATGCAAAAGCTCTTTTGTCAAGACTGGGCCCTTTGTATTATCTACCCGATTTGTTTCACCTTGTCAACTGCTTCTTGCATAACTTTGGTCCCATTATCTGTCTTTCTCCCACTTCATCCCAATGTAGTGGAGATCTGCACTTTTTCCATAAAGAGCTTTATATGGTGTCATTGAATAGTTGCCTAGTAGTTGTTATTATAGGCAAACTCCACTAGGGGTATATGCTCATTCCAATTCCCTCTAAAGTCTAGTGCACATGCCTTGAGCAAATCTTCCAGTATTTGTATAATTCTTTTAGACTGACCATCTGTTTGTGGGTGGAATGCTGTACTGAACTGTGATTTGGTACCCAATGCTTTATGTAGGCTGCTTCAAAATCTACTCACAACCCTTTTGTCTCTATTAGAAGTGATTGTCACCGGCACTCCATGCAGTCTAATATCTCCTATATGTATATCTGAGCTAGTTTCTCCAAAATTTTCATCCTACTATGATAGGTATGAAATAAGCAGATTTGGTCAATCTGCCACTATGACCTAAACTGATCCTACTTCTCCCTAGTATTTGGGGGGGCTGTAACAAATCCTTTAAACACTGCCCCCATTTCACTCTGGTACAGAAGAGGTTGTAATTCCCCATTGTCTCGGTGTTCCATTTTGATCTTTTGGGCATGTAGGCATTTGACTATAATTTTGCTTTTTCCCTTTTTTCATTTTTCTCCCCAATAAAAAAACCTTATGTTTTTTGAATTTTAGATTTTAGGATAATTATGTGGGGGGTGATGTGTCTTTTTCATTATCCCCCTTTAAATTTGCATCTCTCGGCACACATATCTCTTTTTGTCCCTCAAAGTTTTTTCACATCTAATTGAATTTGGTTCTTCTTTATTCCTTTGCTATTGAGCTCTTGAAGTCTTTACTTCTACTGCCCCGTTTTAATTCTGCCCATTATGATTGGTAAACCCTTTAAAAGAAACCTTTTTGCCCACTTCTTGTATTAAAATTTTACCCCTTTTTTGCACTGTTTCAATAACTTTTTTGGGAAAGTGATGAGAGTAGCTCATTACTCTGTTTCTTTCTACAAAGGGCATTTGCCCCCACATTGGGCTTTTCCTAGAGGGTATTGTTTTTCTAAATCAATCTTAATAATTTCCAACCATCTCCTCTGTCTCATTTTCAACTCTTCTATTAAATATTGCTTCAAGCTTTAGGCAGTGAAGTTTTTGCACCTTTCTCCTTTTAAAAGTAGTGTCTCCATAGTTTAAAAGCTAACATATAGTTCCCAATTTCCCAAAGTCGTGGTTGGGATTCTTTTATCGGCTTAATTTGTCAAAATGCATATGCTATTACTTGACCCCCTTGATCATTAAAACCCCCCAAACCCTTTAAAACCAAGCATATTATACATTGTAAACTCTTCTCCCTCTTGAGAAAAGTAAAAAATTGGCGCTGTCCCCCAGTTTCCCCTCTTTTTTAAGCATCTGAAAGTAACTTCTTACTATCATCCATTAAAATTTCACATTCTTCTTTTCAATTTGGAAAGGGAGTTGCTTTTTTGAAAAACCCTTTAAAACCAATCCCCTTAGACCCTACTAGACCTAGGAAGTTCTTATCTCTGAAAATGTTTTGATTTTGAATTTTTTTCCATTTTTCGGGTTAAAGAAAATTTTTAAAAAGAAAGAAGGGATTATTTTTTAAAGAATTATTTATGAGTTTATATAATTTTTTGTAGTGAAAATTAGTTTAAGGGGGTTTTTTGTGTTAATATTTTTTGAGTTATAAGGATTGTTTATGAATTAATTTTTGGGGATTTAAATTTTTTTTATTAAAATTTTATAATGTAAGGGTATTGTTAAAAGGGATAAAATAAGGGGCCCAATCTGTCTTAAGCTTTTTTTCAAATGTCCTTTCTCTGTTTTGGGTTAATGATACCTATCTCGGGTCTATTTGGAGAACACAACCCCCTACAATTGGTCAAATAGGTCATCTTCAGGGGAAAGGGGAAATTTTGTTCTTTTGGTGACCTTGTTAACTCCCTATAGTTTATATTAGCCTCATGTTTCCCTTTTTCTTTTTATAAATGGGCCGGTGTACCCAAAGGAGAGCATGGGTCTTATAAAGCCTTTATCTTGTAATTCCTTAATTGTTTCCCTTAAAATTTTTCCCAAATTTCATTTGTGCCATTCTAAAGATGTTTGACATGAGTACTTACCTTGTCCCAATTTATGTAAAAATTCTATTTCCCTAGCTAGGGGTAAACCGGGAAATTTTTAAAAACACATCAAGAAATTCCCTCACTTTATACCCCCTTTCCATGTAACTTTTCACTGGCTTAAATTTAGATAGGGTTGCCAGTACACTTTTTCCTACTTCATATTTGGGGCAATCTAGTGGGTCTCCCCTTTTTACTTATTTTAAAAAATACCATCCCCGAGGAAATTTTAAAACTATCCCACCAATTGGACAACAATGGGGGCATATATTTTGATAGCCATTTGACACCAAAAAAAAAGCAAACTCTATCATCTCTAATACTAGGGGTTTGCGGGTATCACCCACCCTGTTTTTCTATACTCACTCTTCTAATATCCTACTTATTTTTCCCCTCTACCCCAAAAGGGGTTTTAACCCAAGTAGCCATTCATATTTTCAACATCAAGCACATGCAAAAAATTTTTTTTTTCAACACATAGGATACAGACATACGGTATCGAATAGCACATATGCATTGTAGGTATAGGGAAGCTCCCGCAATGTTACCCACTTGGGATGCCTTTGTGTACTGCTGATGAATGGCAAACACCTGTGGCTTTTTTTTAAAAGATCTCCTAGGGTTCCCCTTTAATTTTGGGGGGGGGGGGGGGGGGGTTTTTGGTGTTTTTAAATTTTTTTTTTTTTTTTTTTTGGTGTTTTTTTTGTTTTGGGTTGCAACATGACTAAGATTAGAGGAAATTGAACTTTTATGAATGTTACTAATGTGCCCAGTTTTCTACAAAGAAAACAGCCCCTCTAGCATTCATCTTTTAGCCATGGGGCCATAACATCTGGAATTTAGCTTTTTTGTGTCTGTTGTTGAGTGTAAAGGCCCTTGATCGGGAGAGGGGGGGGCTACAACTCTAGGTTTTTTGCTTTGCAACAAGTAATCCCTTTTTTACCCCTGTCTTCCCCCTTTCCCACAAGATTTTTTTCCCAAAGTTTTGCTGCTCTGGGCTCTTTGTTCTTTTTACTTTTTATTTTTTTCGGCACTTGTTTTGTTTCCCATTTCAGCATATGTTTTTAGCTAAAAGCCCCTTACTACAAGTTGTGGCCCAAATTTCCCAATCCTTTAGGAATTTTCTAGCGGGGGGGGGGGGGACCTACATATTATGTACATTTTTTGGAGGGGAAATTAAATGAGGGATTTAGCTTCCCTCATACCTTAACGTTTGGCCCCCCCTTTTCAATTTAGTAATCGTTCTCCTTCTATTTTGGGAGCTTTTGGGTTTAAATATTCTGTCAAATAGCTCCAAAATATTGCCCAAATTTCTGCACCCCCCTCAAGTCTGGGGATTGAAGCACACCTTTTTGCTATAGTTCCTTTGCATGAATGTAACTAAATTCCCCTTCCCAATCTTCCGATATCGGGAAAAACAAATTTTATGGAAAGTCCGACCGCTCAAGACCCAAGTAAGAAGAAGATCAAGTGGCAAAGGGATGAAGTTAAAGGGGGTTTCAAGCGATTAGCTTCCCTCAAGGCCCAATCCGAGTAAAGAGCTAAGGCTACAACAAACATTGAATTTCTTTGAAAGGTTTGGTGAAGATCCAGGTGGGGGACTTAAGGGGGATTAAAAGCTTTGGGGCAAAAAAAGGGCCAAAAAAACTTCAATTTTGAGAAAACTGGGTAAAAGATACACCGGGCTAAGGCTCCCGGGCCCTTTAAAAAACCCCTTTTTGTTTTGGTGCACTTTCAAGGAAGGCCGCGGCCCTTTGAAAAGTAGGTTTGCGGCCCAAAAGGGCCGGCCCTTTCTTTTTGCGCATTTTTTCACTTTTTTTTGCGTTTTCCATGAAATGTTTTAGGTTTTCCCCTTTTATTTTCCGAACCCCCATTGTAAACCATTTTTTGAGATATTAAAATCCCAAAAAAGCTTATTGCTTTGTTCTTTGTGTTTTTATTTAAATACATGCTCTAAAACAATAAAGGAAGATTGATCGCTTTCTTGGGGGATTGTTTCGAAATTGGGGTTTTCCCATAGTTCTAATTCTTAGATCTTTAAACCTAAGTAAAACCCAAAATTCTAATCTTCTTAGGGATTGATTTCCAATTTTGGTGTCGGGGTTTTCGTATTACGCATTGGGGTTCCACTAATAAAAGGGGTTCTCAAGGGGTGTTGTAAGGGTTTTTTCGTATCTTTTGGGTATCAAGCCAGGTTCAGATCAGGTATATTTTTTCTTGTTTTTATTTGATTCTTTTTTCCCCATCGTTTTTAGGTATAAAGTTGTGATTTTTTATTACCCCTTTTGATTAGATTGATCAAATTGTGACTTCTCAGTTCTGGGGTTTTGTTCATCAATTTGGGATTTTCGCTTTTTTGATCCTTGTTGGGATTAGTTAGTTTTCCATTGGTTTTTAAAAAAAAAAAAAAAAATTTTTTTTTGAGTTGAATAGTGTTCGTGAACAGTGTTCATAACAAAAGAAAAAAAAAAAAAAATTCTGAAATTATTTGTTTGTCTTTTTTTTTGTAACCCTTGGGGAAACACCTACCCTTAAACCCTAGTAAAATCTTTTTTAAAGGGATAGTGGGAAACCCCAAAATTTCGCGTTTTGTATTGAAATTCTTTGGGAAATTGCTCGGGGGTTGTGATTCGCTTAAAAAATTTTAAGAGCGGGTTTGAGAGTTGTGAGGAATCCCTGTGTCTAAATATCGATTGTGGAAACACGAGTGGATAACCCATCAATAGAGTGCAAAAAACAAAAGGGGAGATTTGGGAGGAAACTCAAAATTTTGTTTAGCATTACTTTGTTGTTTTGCAGGTAAAGATGACGGTAGGGTGTTTGAAAATTGAAAAAATGAGATGATGCTTTGTTGCGTGAAGCACAACAGTAAAGGTTTAGGGATGAAAATGCATTTTTGCTATGAGAGAGCCCTTAGAGCTATGAATTTGAGACTACGGTTTTTGAGAAGAGGGAGTCAAGTACTAGTAAAGGGGAATAGGGGAGGAAAAAAATCTATGCATAAAGCTGCTGAAGTGCTGATGTAATAAATATCTGGAGGAGGTTTAAATGAGGTAGTGCACCAGCAGTCAAAAAGGAGAAGAGTGGTAGAGGGTATTGGGCATGGGCACGGAAGAGGTAGAGGTCGAATGCGGGGAAAGTTACACTGCCAGTGGGGGTCGATTTGTTGATGAGGTAGACAGGGGGTCTGGGAAGTATTAAACTGAAGCCCCAATTTTTTTCAGGGTAAATTGCCCCAGAGGATATTTTGCATGGGAGAAAGATTTGAGTTGTTTTTTTAAATTTCAAATGTAGTGAAGAGAAAAAGGTGAAAATTTGGTGAAACCCAATTTCAGGATTATCTATATTGGGGGAACAGCGGTGACTAGCAGGAGGGGGAACGGGTACCCATTGAGACCTGGCATGATCTCAAGGCTGTGTGAGAAAAAGATTTGCCTTAGTACTTTCATAGGGAATTGATGCAAAAATTTACATTTCTTGGACAGGGTAAGGAGTGGGAGGATTAAAGGAGAGGGAGATATCATGAGAGAGCTGATGTAATGAGGATGAGGAAACTCCCAGGGGGACTTTTCTTTGGGGGGGTTGAAAAAGGAGATCGCCGAAGGGTGGAGTTGCAAGCATTAGTAGAGTGAGGAGATGGTACATCTTCCATCAAAATTGGGGAGAACAACCCCAAGGTTTGGGGGGCCAAAACCCGGTCTTTTCCCAAAACCTTTCTTCTAATTCTAATTCTGCATGGAGAGGTTAGGGAAAAATTGATATTAAAGTGGTATAACCCTAGTTGAGGCTTAAAAGGGAAAACATTTGGGGGTTTCTTTAAAACCAAAGGTTGTTGACAGAAAAGTAGAAATGGGACATTAAATTTTGGGAAAATGTCAGGGTGTAGGCACATTAGTGGGGAATGTCCTAATGGGGGACCAGGGTGAAAAGGGAATGGTGGATTGTCCTGATGAGAGGGGAAAATGCAATGAGGGTGAAGCGAGATATGCCCCCCTTGGGGATTGTAGTGTGCTGGAGTGTTGAGGAGGCATGAAATACTTGTATTATAGGCGTGCCTTAAAACCCCGTTGAAGGGGATGGCCATGAAGGCAAAGGGAAAAATTGTTTTATACAGTGCATGTGCAAAGGGGAAAGGGATGAGTTTGATTGTCGATGGGGGAGTTGTACTAAGTGGTGAGTCATCTTGGTGAACAGGTTTGGGGGTGCCTACTGTACCACACCCAAGCCTACAAACTTTAGTGGCTCAGGACTGTGGTGAGGTTAAGGGAAACAGGGAAGCCTCATTCTTTTCCATAAGCAAGTATGTGAGAGGTCTCTGTGAGTGGGACTATGATGCTGGTGAATCTTGTTGGGCAACCTTGGGGAAATTTTATAGGAAAACCCTGCACGATGGTTTCTCAATAGGGCCCTTTCTAAGGTGGAAGGAGAAACCCTTTTGGCACCACTGTCCTCTAAGGAAGTGTATGGGGACAAAGTAATTAGAGAGTTGAGAGTTGAGCCGAAAGAAAAAAAGGGGAGAGTAGAAAAAGCAATTCTGGGGAGTGAAGAATAAGGGGGCAAAAAAAAAGGTAATAAAAAATGGCAGGTGAAAGAAAGAGGGGAGTGAAAAAACAAGATGACAATCGGGCCCGGAGAGAAAAGAAGTAAGAGTGTGAGTTTGATTCTAGGGCAAGTGAGGTTAGGGATGCTTTATGCCGTAGACCTATCTTTTTTTACTTTTTTACAAAGGGGGGCCCATTTGGCCATTTTTTTTACGTTTAACCCATTATTCCCAGGTTTTTTGATTTCTGCAGGAATATGGGATGTGTTTCCAGCGGGGATGCCCAGTGGACTTCCACCTTTGGGGGATAGGCATCGGATTGCTTCATCCGGGGGAGCCAACCCACCCCCCGCCTCAGGACTAAACCCAGCGAGGCAAAAAAGGAGATTCAGAAAAGGTTGAGGAGTTTTGGGGGGAAAAGGGGGTGTGAGAGAAATCAAGTCCCCTTTGTCCTGTGATTTTAGTGCCAAAGAAGGGGGGACTTGGGGGATGTTGTAGATTGTTGGGGCCTCAACAAAATCACGGGAAAGTACGTCATCCTATTCCCAGGTTGAGATATGTTGGGGGAATTTTATGGTTCGTTTGTTTACAAAGATTGTCTAAAATCGGTTTCTACCAGTACGCATGAAAATAGGGGATGAAAGGAAAACTGCTTTTTTAAAATAAATATGGGCGATGAAAGGTTGTCATGCCTTTTGGTCTTACAAAAACACCAGACTTTTGGACTAATGAATCATGTGCTTGTGATTATTAAGTAAATTTGTTGTGGTTTATTTTGATAAAATCTTGATTTATTAAGTGTCTGGATGATCCCCTTTTGCTGTGAGACTAGTTTTAGCAAAATTAGGGGGGAGAAATTATTTGCAACCTTAAGAAATGAGTTTTTCAGGATAAGGTCAATTTTCTAGGGTTTTTTTGTTTCTAGTCGTGGGGTTTAGGTTTTATGAGGAGAAGGTTAGACCATTAAGGAGTGCCTAGACCAGGGCTGCAGTGAGGTGAGGGCTTTCAGGATTTCTGGTTTCTATGAAAATTTATTTGAGACTTAGCACTATAGCTCACCTTTTAATGGGTTGTGAAAAAGAAGTTGGATTTGCTTGGGGTGATGCACAAGAAAACTTTTAATGATTTGAAAGATAAATTGTGTAATGCACCATTGTTGCTTTATATTTTTAACAAAATTTTTTGATTGAAAGTGATGCTAGTGGCATAGGGATTAACTGTTTTGAGCAGGATCACAGGCCCTTTAAATTACTTGTAAAAGTTGAGTGGAGCACATGAAGTATCCAAAAATATGACAAGGGGCGTATGCCTTGGTGCGCTCATTTCAGAATGGCACATATCTTTGGGCCTAAAGGAATTCGTCATTTTCACTGACCAGAGGTTTGAAACTTAAAAGGGGCAAGATAAGTTGAATAAAGGCTTTCCAAGTGGGTGGAATTCATCGAGACTTTCCTATTGATAAAAACAAGCAGGGTAAGGAAATACTGGGTGAGCGCTTTTAAAAGGTTTCCGTTACTTAAACCCCTTAGTAACTTTGCTAGGTTTGATTGGTGAAAGGGTTTGTATCCCCTGATATTGATTTTTTTGAGATTTTTGTGCTTTTTTGGTGGGACTGGATGAAAGATTATTTTGTGTCTGAGGATTCCATTTAAGAAGAGTAGTTGTGCATTTCCAGAGGGTCTGTGAGGGAATTGTTGTTAGGGAAGCACTGGAGGGGGTTAATGGGGCATTTGGGGGAGATAAGACCTATTTATGTAAATGAAAACTTTTTCTAGCCTGCATGAGACATGATGTGCATAAATTTTTTTCAACATTGCATTTCTGTAGAGAAGCTAAAACAAAAATAAAACCCAAGGATTATACACACCATTGCCTGTTCCCCAATGAACCGTGGACTGCCCGGTCGATGGTTTTTTTGCTTGGTTACCTAGAACTAGGAAAGTGTGACACATTTTTTTTGTGGTTGAAGGTTTGTAAGGGCTCATTTCATTCCTTTTTCATAAAACTGATGAGTTACATTCATTGTGTTTGTTCTTTAAGGGTGTGCGCGCTGGCATACCTAAGGCATTGTTAGTAAGGGATGTAAAATTTTGAGCTTTTTGAAGTGTTGGGGGAAAGTTGGGAACCCAAACTGTGTTTTCGCTAATTTTCACCCACAGATGATGGGCAAAATGAGGGGGTTAAAAGGGCTTTAATTCAGTTGTTGAGGGCAAAATAGATAAAAACATTAGGGACTTGGAGGATGCTACATTTGTGGAGTTTGCTACAAAGGGATTCATAGCAACTCATTGTTTTCCATTTGGATTGTTAAAAGGTTTTAATCCACTTCTCCCCTTTTAATTATTGCCATTACCCCTAACAAGTTTGTGAGTTTTGATGCTGATTCAAAGGCAATTTTGTGAGGAAGTACATAGCAGGAAGGATGATTGAGAAAAAAATGCCAAGGGATTCAAGGGGAACAAAAGGGAGGAAACCCATGATTTTTTAACCGGGGGAGTGGGTTTTGGGGGCATTTTCGCAAAGGGGCGGTTTCCATACAAAGGGAAAAAAAAGTTGAACCCCCGGGGGGGATGGCCCTTTTTAACTTGAGAGGTCAACGACAACGCCTACAAATGGGCTTACCCGGGGGTATAATTTAGTTTCCCCTTTTTTAAAGTTTTGATCTTAGTCCCTTTGATGTGGGGAGTTTGGATTTGAGGACAAACCTTTTTAGGGAAAGGGGGGGGGTTATGGAAGGTCACCGATCCAAGCTCAAAAAGCCAAGTCAAGAAGAAGATCAGTGGCAAGGATAAGTTCAAAGGGGGGTTAAGTCGATTGCGCTCAAGGACCAATCACGAGATCAAAAGCTAAGAAGCTAAACAAAAATTTAATTCTATTTGCAAGGCTTTGGGAAGTCACGGTGAAGGACTTCAAGGGATTCAAAGTTTGGGGCAAAAGAAGGCCAAAAGAACTTAAAATTTTATGAAAATAGCATCGGGGAAGATACCCGGTCAAGGGTATTGCTTTTTTCTTTGTGTTTTATTTGAATACATGCTCCTAGGAACAATCAAGGAAATTGATCGATTTCCCTTGTGGATTGTTTGAAATTAGGGGTTTCCAAGTTCAATTCTTAGATCAATTTAACCCAAGTCAAACCTAAATTCTAATTTTTAGGGGTTGATTTCCCAAAATTGGTGCGGGGTTTTCGTATTACTGTTGGGGGGTTCCCTAATCAAAGGGTTCTAAGGGTGATTGGAAGGTTTTCTTAACAAAGGGGCTTTCAATCTCCCCGTACCCAAACATCAACCTCAATTGGGGGCATCCAGATAGGGGTTAAATTCCTAGCCACTCTTTGACCTATCAAAGCCGATGGGTTCATTGGGATTTCTGTGATAGGACATTGGGGTTTGGGTTGTTTGCTATTTGTCCCCCCAGGGGGTTTTTGTATGTAATAGCCAACTGTCTCTTCAAAACCCTTGCCTCTTTCCCCTTATTTTGTGGGTATTGAGCATCCCCTCATTGGATTTTAGTCTAGCACCCCTTTTAACCTTAATCCAAAAATTTTTCTTTGAGGTATTCGTTAAGAAGGAAAATGGGTCCTTTTTTGTTTGTTTTGGTCAGGGGTCAGTTTCATAGGGGGTAAGTAATACACTATACCACACATAAAGGGGGCTATTCATAATAAAGTTTGTAGTTTGAAAAATACAAATAAAATAATTACATTTTAAGTAAACATTTTATTTTACCCACTCTCTTTTGTTTAAATATCTTTCAGATCCAGTGTTAAAACCTTTTAAAAATCATTTCTTGGCTCTATTGTTTAAAACTTATGGTTTTTTGACTTCCTTTGTTCGAAAATCTTACCAAACTCTTCAAGATAAAAAACCCATCTCTATTCATGGACATGAATTGTTTTAAGATCAAATTAAGTCTCTAAAGATCATAAAACCTAGAGCTCGATCCACCAAGCTATAAGCCTCGAAACCCGTTGTGCTATTGCCCCCCATGTCCTTATCTCCCAAAAAAAGTTAAGGCTTGAAACAACTTTTATACTTTTAACCTGTAACTCCATAATAAAACATTTTATATATCCCCAAAATTAAATAATCTAAAAAAAAGAAGCAAAAATCCAACGCGTAAAATTTTTTTAAACACCAAAAATGAAATTTAAATGTATGTTTTTACAGTTAAATTCAAATTTCTTAAAAATTAACACAAAAGAATAAAGGTCTCTTTTCTTTCTCTCTTTGTGGGTTACCTAAACCAGTTTTTTTTCATCTGGGTTTCATCTCTTTGAACCTTTAACTAAAAATGATTCCCGAAGGGTGGTTGATGCCTGTCGATAACATAAACACATATGCATGAACAAACTAAACAGTTTATACATTCATGTAGAACTTAAACAAGACAACCCTTTTTTAAAAAATAATTTATGTTCACAAGAAAACAAATGGACTCTGACCCTTTAAAACACTTAACGCATTGGAGCAGACTTATAAAGGAAAATGCACTCGGGCCCCCAACCTGTATACTTAAACCTTGACTTTGGGAATAAACGCCATGACCTCCACACCCATGTCTCTTAAAACCCCTTAAAATTTTTGTGGGGGCTGCAACGGCCCACACTATGTACACTTAACCACTTAATCAATTAACCCCGATCATTTCCCAAACATAAATTTTCTAGGGAAACGTCAACAAGGGGTCATTAGGGTACTCCCTAGGATTTGCCACTATAGGTCCCTAGCTGAGCCAAGTACATATAACATACAACTTAATTACTTAAACCGATTCATCGATTAAATTAAGTTCAACACATGTACTAACTTAAACAAGCACACAATAACACACAAGTTACACGTACCTTGAATCGTAGCCTTAAGCACTTTCTGGTCTTGAATGTAAGCTAAGTTTAAAATCTATATACATTAACATGCTCTTCTTAATATTCAATCTAAGATCAATATCATTCTTAATTTTTCTTAATCCTATTCATTTAATTTCTTTAGGGCCCTACTAGTTATTTAGGTTGCGTGAAAATTAGTTTAAATTGAAGTTAAATGAATATATAATTATATTATACTTCATTCAACACAGTCATGTTGGAGACTGTGTTGCAACACAGGTTGAAGCACAACCGTGTTAGGGGTCCTGTATCTCTCTATGAAAAACTTAGTTTCAACATGGTCTAAACACAACCGTGTTATGAGGTCGTGTTACATTTGCTTAACACAGTCGAAACACGACCGTGTTGGGTGGCCGTGTATCTCTTGGTATACCTTTCCATTTCAACACGGTCGAAACACGACAGTGTTGAGAGGCCGTGTTGCCCTTTACTTAACACAACCGAAACGCGATCGTGTTGAGAGGTTGTGTATCTCTCGGTGTACTTTTCCATTGCAACACAGTCGAAACACGATCGTGTTGATAGGTTGTGCTACCCTTAGAAATCCCCCCCAAACCTATTTCTCTTACTTCAATTCCTCCAAAACCTAATCATTCCTATTCCTAAGCTTAACTAAGTTCCTAAATATGTAATTATAAATAAATTACACAGATTATATTACTTACTTCAAATTTCCTACAAGTTAAATCTTCTCGGATCGTCGATCCTCCGTTCTCTTTCGTTCCTTTCACGCACCTCGTTTTCTACATGAACAATCAACGCTCATAACTATAATTTTCATAAATCCTAATTTGAAATTCGTATAGTGATCTTTACCTCAAGTTCTTGGAATCAGTTTGCTCCTTTTTCTTATCGTCGTCTTAGGTTTTTCGTATGGAGCATCTGTTCTCTACAGCTCTGTTTACTGCTCAGAATGATAAAAATGATGCTCTTTAGGTCAACTTGTAGTATTTATATACTCCATGTGAAATGACCAAATTGCTCATCGAATTTTTAAAAAATTCCATCATCATCTTTAGCCCTTTATAATAATACCGACATTACATAATTAAATAATTAGTAAAAAAAAATCTCATATACTACAATTACACCAAGTAGGGAAGACTTTAAAAGTACTCTCTTATAAGCTTAAGAAGTGCTTTCATGATATGGTAGTTTGCCTTATGTGAAACTTAACTCCCCCTCCCAGCTAGTGAACTACTTTAATTCTATTTATAATGACCTAATGATCCAAACTTTATATACCAATTTATTATTCACTTTGGTGCATCCTCAAAAGTTACTATGCTAAGAGTGGTCCCTATTAAACACACTTAAACATTAGACTTATGATAAACTTCAAGATGTTACACAAAAAGACGTATCAATAATAAGAGCCCCATCATATTATACATGAAGGTATCTTAACCATGACCATGACATTTGTAACATTTATGACCAGAGATAACCCTTGAGAGTTATTTTCAGCAAGTTCTTTCTTTTTGTAATTCTATCTTGAGGTGCAGAAGAATTGATAGACTTTGATAGTTTAGGAGAACTTCCAATGAATCGGCTGGTCTTTCACTAACATTACTTGTTGCTAAACTTTGATGTCGTAGGAGCACTTCCAACAGACCACCTGATCTCTCATTAACAATGTCTGTCCTAAAAAATTGCTACTCACCTTGTGAATTGAACCTCCTTTTAGTTTGTGGTTTGAAGCTATTCTTAATGATTGGCGTCTGCTAGAAACTCTCTTCTAGAGTCCTCCAGTAATTAGGTTAAGGCTTTCACCTAATCTAAGTCATAAATCATTCCTACACATATGAAGTCTATATCAAGAGTCTTTGGCTCATCACACATAATCATAATTTCATCAAACTTACCATGTACTTTCCAACAGTTAAATTCCCCTACTGAATATTGATAGTTTGATAAGGTAAAGTCGTGATTCTCCTTATGCTTGATTTTACGTTTTTCCAACACAATTCAGCTTAGTCAGCCCAAAAGTATCATACCAAATCGCACCTTACTATCTCGGGGCATCTCACAAAAACCAAAGTACTATATTCTACGTAGCTTGACCAATCTAATATGCCATTAAGATCAAGACTCCCGTGAAAGTGGGTTCTCCTGCGATTTGTTGACTGAGGTTACTAAGACGGTTCTGATGATGTGAGCAATCATAACCAAATCCTAAATATACATCCTCATTGCACTCTCTAGGCATACCAATACCATTTGGTATTTTATGATTAGCTAAGCCAATTTATAAAAATTCTGTGCTCTAGGATGTCCTCAGATGTTACCTCTGGGAGGTGTGTCATTCTTTATATTAACAACTCTCGATAAAATATTCCTATATGATTTGGTTCAAATTTAAAATTCAATCCAACCCAA
>JBBMOL010003496.1:0-15709 GCA_037954665.1 Laguncularia racemosa | reverse complement strand
TATGCAAATAGGGCGGAACAAGAGTTTTTTTAAACTATCTCCAGCATTGCAAAGCAATAGGTGTCCTGCTCGGTGGAGATTGGGGTTTTGCGTCTCAGTTTCGGTTGGTGCTTCTAAACCTTAACTCACTCAAAATTGATGGTATATTTTTCTTGTAGAAGTGAGCAAGATTGTGGACCCCCATAATACTCCTATTTAAACTCATTCCATCAATGAGTTGTTCCACAAAAATAGGAAATCATTTGGAACAGTTGAAGAAGTTATTGCATGTTCCTAATATCTTGGGATTTACTGTCCCTGATATAGTGGGATTTATTGTTCCTGATATCGTGGGATTCATGGATCATATCTTGCGGTTGTTTGTTACTGAGTAAATAGGAGAGGATAACCAAACAAGTAGTTTTAGGTCTACTGCTGTAGTTTTAGCCATATGAGTAAATTTTCATATCGCTTGTAAGAGGGTGTCAGCTATGGTTTTATAAGGTCAAATGATACTAACAAGTTAGTGTGTTTTTTGTTTTCACCCAATTTAAGAATAGACCCAAGAGGGTATAAAGTAGTCCTCATGGTGTGATTCTTAGTAGCCTTTTAAAATGCCTTATAAATAGAGGGTCCAAGGAATTAATTAAATTGCCATACTTTAAAAGAGGAGAGAGCTGGATTTGATTGTAAGATTTCACAATAAAAGTATTATGTATCTAAAAAAAGAGATTGGGATACCCATTGTAAGTAAATTTCTATATAGTTTGTGTGAAAGTATTAATAGTTGTTTATTAGGACAAGATATTAGACATCATATCAACACTAATTAAGAACTTTTAAGTCTTACCTAAAAATCCATTAGTCATTTGTTAGCTTAGTTATTTACCACCTTTAAACTAGAACATGACAAATGCTATGCTATGGCAATTGATATTTACTAGTAGGTGTAATGCTATGCAAATATGGCAATCACTCAAAAGTATTGACTGGATCATATTCAAATATAGGGTGTATTTATTACATTCAAAATGTTTTTGAAACTTTCTTTTATGTTTTTTATAATTATATCTTTAAAATTATCAAATATTATTGGTAATACTATAAAAATGATGCGTATACTGGTTAACTTTTAACAGTAAGTGGTGGGGAAAGACAAACATGGTACATGATGATTGGTGTTGGATGTTAACCACAACTTACAATGCTAAAGGATAATGAGAAAAATAATTTCCTTTTTACTTAAAAAAAGAAAATCATTTTCCTTACTTGCAAGTATCATTTCAAGTAATTTCCTTACTTGCTAGTATCATTTCTAGTAATAGTTAACTACTATTATTAATTATTAGCTACCATCTTCGTCTACCACCTTGTAACTAAAAGTATATTAGTGATCGCACAAACATTTGAGATTACTACACAAAATTTTACTACTCCAAGGAGTTGATTATTGCAAATGTAGAATAAAGTTCCTAATGGGTGGAGATAATAGCAAACAGATATATAGTTAAATGGAACAAAAACAAGTTAGTCATATTTTTTTTATTTCTAGAATTTATTTCGAAGGAAACGAGCTAAGTCGAAAAAGTCAGCACCTTTAGTATTGAGCTATGTTGTTTTTAAAGTAAGTTCCTTCATTTAAATCCTCAAGTGAGCAATTTTTTTTTATTTTTGGCAAGTTTTTTATTCCTTATAACTTTTTATAAATACCACTGTTTTAAATTTCATTTATAGTATTATATTTATCTTTTAATTTACTTCATGTCATTAAGTTTTAGGCATTTCTATTCTTAATATTTTTTAAGCGTTTTATTTTTGAAAGTTTTTTATGTTATATTTTTTAGCTTTATATTTATTATTATTTATATAACCTAAGGTGATGAAACGAATTATTCATTGAGTATTATCAAATTTTGGAGCCGTCTTTGCTCTATTTTCTTCTCAAATTTCATATAATTGTCAAGTTTGAAATGTCAAATATTGAAAAATTCATAGAATCAATTGATATTTGAAAATTACACTTTGGGTATTTGCAAAATCAACGGTTTATGATATAAATTTAATTTAATTTCACATTATATACTGCGTTAAATGCAAAAACGTTTTCCGTAGAATAAATGTACCCTTATTTCATCTTAAATCGGTGGTAGTATTATTAAAGCCAATAATCGATCTGATAATGCAATGTTTAGTTTATCTTTTCTGTTGATTAGTAAACATATTGGTAATTGTCATGTCACCTGCATCTACTTTTTTGGGTTATGATAAAAGAAACTGTGCTTCTAATTACATTGTGTTTGAATAATAACTGCTGCTATCACTGAACGAACTCAAATCAGTTTGCAAAAAAACAAGGATAATAGGTTCAGATGTTCGGTATTGAACCAGAGAATACCGATAAAAGTGTAAACGTATCCATTAAGAATTATTTCAAAGATGAGTAGCCTATTTTGCAGCTTCAAATATCAAAAATAGAATTTTTCCTTGATCCTCAATTACTTTCACAAAAGTTCAATGAAATCTCCAAACAAAAGTTTGGATCTACTTTACTTCCTAAGCGTCTGAATAGATATGTCAAATAGGTTTACTAATTAAAGATTTGAAATAGATTAAATTAAGTTTCTAATTTTTTTTCTAATGTATAGGTTTATATGAATTTGAATGGGAAAGTATATTGTGGTTACGGAAAATATATTGTGCGGCAAATCTTGGATTAACTTAATTCAGAATGAAGAATGTCCAAATGAATACCAGATAAATTATAATTTTAAAAACTACTAAAATTATAGCAACACATAGAATCTTTCAAATATAAATATTGCCTTCAGAAATTCTAACATCAGAAATGTTTCCTCCAATTAGATTATCCAATTAATATAAATATACTTTTGTACTTTTATTTTATTTTATTTTATTGGGTCAATTCATCATTGTTATTATGGGGTTTTCTTAAGTTATAAAAATACCTTATCAATTCAATGAGTCAAATCAGGTAATAAACTGGATTCAGAAGTTAATTACATTCATTCATTAATACAAAAGATTAATTCAATACTACATTGAGCGATGAATTTTCCATTATGAGTCTTTTTTTTAAAAAAAAAAAATAGAGGTGTAACTGCAGTACTATTAAAAAATTTTAAGTGCCTATACTTATGCACAAATTTGGGTTTAAAGTACATTTATACCAAACCTGAATAATATATCTATTTAAAGATTATCATAATTAAAATATTCATAATATATATATATATTAATTCTTTTGAATCTGATGCAAATACTGTAAATTAATTATATAAATATTAATTGTGTACTACAGTTTCACATAGGTTTGATATTTTATTTTTTTATGTTTATATGAAATGACACATCATTTTGAGCGGATACTTCAAATTATGAAGATATAACATCACGTACAAACAAGTCGTGTTGCTTTGTATTAAGTCGCAAATATTATGACCTCCTCTATAAGTACCTTCCTTTATAAAATGAACACATCTCTTAGACACATATAGAAAAAATTGGTTTTTTGTCAAAAAGTAACTAGTTGAAAAGACATAAAAAACAAAATAAAAAGTTACAAATGATAATTGATATTAGTAATGAGAAAAGTTCATACCAAGAGATATTAATAATCAAAAAGTTAAAAATGATAAAATTTTTGAAATTGTACGCGTAATACACTAGAAGCAATGAGCAACCTATCTTATTCTTTCGAAATATTCAACAATAATAAAGTTGAATTGAAGCAAAAGTTCTTATTTTCATTTTTTGATAAAACCATAATTTTATTTAAGACATAACTAGTTTACACATCATGGGAGCATAAACATTAACCAGGACCCAAGTTAAATAAACCAATATAAAACTCATAAACTTTATTCTCAAGCAACCCCATGGGTGGGGCATTTGAAGCCACTTGTATTGCACCTACCTTTGCCAAAGCATCCATAATAAAAATTTATTCTCTCGAAACATATGTTGGAGTAGTACCTCTTCAAATTACTACAACTCGACCAGCACATAAGAACATCGTCATGCAAAAAACTATTAGTGACACTAGTTTCCTATATTAATACTCGAATGTTTTCAGAGTAGTCTGCAATAATGCAGAGCCTTTTAATATTAATATGATTTTGCTAATATCAAACCAGTTCCTATGCTCATAATTCAGCTTGTGTTCGTGAGGCCAATGCAGTTGAACTGCATAACCAGTAACCAATTTTCCATAATCATCAACCAGAATGCCTCCAACCCTTGCAAGTTCTTTGTGGCGTCAATAGAGGAATCACATAAAAGAGATACCCACCCCGGTATGTTGGGGAAAGAAAATTGTTAAGCCTCTTTAACAAAAGATGGGGGGTTTTTTATACTTCCGAGTATAATGCCAAAAGTCCACCGCATCGATCAACGCCGAATCTACCCATGTTAGATTTGAGTTGCATGCAGATGGAAAAATGTTTTGAGTTCAATGACACTAATAACTCTAAAGAAAGGAGGCAATTTTACATGCCTGGGGAAGATAAGGGTTACTCCAATCAGACTTTGCGAAAGACACAATTGAGCTAAATCCAGGTATTTGAAACTGCTGTTTGACAAGATGCGAGAAATTTAGCATCCATAAAATGAGCACGCCAGAACTATTGAATAATTAGACAATCACGAAATAAATGAGTCACAGCTTCTATATGTCTTTTGACATCAATGACAATGGTTTGAGACAACAACTCCACGTCTATTTAACTTTTCTGCTGTTGTAGCTCATCATGCAATAATCACCAAATGAAGACTTGGGTTTTGGAAAGGGTAGGGTTCTTCTATAACCAAGTCCATGACTCCGCATTGAACTCATCTAGTCAAGTTGGTGCAATTTTTTGGTACGTTGATTTAGTTGTGAAAAATTCCTGTTGGATCCTACTTCTAGACAAACCCCATCCATAACTCATTCATCGAACTTAGCCAAACATTTCCTAGCAGGTTACGTATAGTTGATCCATGGGAAATGAAATCTGGTCTTCTTTCCAATCACCATTTATGTTGTCACAAACTTCGGCAACTGTTAAAGAGTCACCATTACATGGTAGAGTCCAATAAAAACACTTTGTCGAATCTCATATTCTGCCCAATTGTGATGCCACAACAGTTATTCAACCCATTCTGTAAATTTTTCCCTTTTTCCACCCAATCAATTTCCTCTCTGATTCATTTTGCAAGGGTGCTAGAACTTCTCTTAGCAAGCATCCTGAAAAAATTTATATTTCTGGTTTTAAAGGGAAAGTGGTCCATAAATTATTCGTATTCTTAGCCTTCCATGCCATATTTGTTTAATATGATCTTGTTCTTTTTCCCCTTTGGTCATCCCGTCTTGGGCAAAACCCCGCTTCCTATCATATTTGACCTTTTTTGACGCAGCGAGGAAAGCGTAACGAAATGAATCCGAATATGGATTGGTTTCACAACAACAAAAAAATGGCTCTTTTATGTAAACTCCTGGTTGCGCACAACCGATAAAAAGGAGATAATTCTCCCTCAAAGTGTATTTCTAAATAAGAATAAAACTTAACCCTAACATGTCTAACAAAAGGGTATATATACTCCCCCATAAAATATCTAAAGGGGAAAAATAGAAACGTAGACGGAAAATAAATAATAAACGCACGTCTATTCCCAATCGTATACCCGGCCGTTCTCCAGGCCGTTATGTTTCTGGGAAATGGACGAGCACAGTCACGGCCGGTCCCCTGTCGGCCCCGAACCCGGGTTTTTATTTTTTGTGAGATCCTGATAGAACCCCGGGCTTTGTTCCGGGACTGTTTTGTACCCGGTAAGTTTTGTGGAATCTGACGCGATACACACCGGTATCTCCCCCGTGTGTCAAACCCGTGTCCGCTACATGTCTGCATCATTCCTCCCACCAATGAAGAACCGACCCCGAGTTCTCTTCGGGATAAAGGAGTCGTCATCTTTGTAAATGGGACAAATCGGCCAATTGAAGGCTTGGAGATTCCATGTTTTCCCGGGAAGCCAACCGCATGGCGTTGCTTGATTTTGGGCCACGATATTGTAGGCCCATACTTCTTCCTGCCACTTGCTATATGCCCACGGGGAAGCTTTTTTTCCTTTAAGAACACCATCACTGGTTTCTCCCACCTCGAACAACTTCTTCTTTCAGTTTGTCAGCGTTTCTTATACCGCTCTTTACTTTCTCATTTTTTTTTGATTCCGACGCCACTGTGGGTTTTTGTTCCCCAGGTGCTTTGGCCGCCACATTGGCTCCACCCCTTTTGGGTAAGGAAACTAGGTCCAAAGGGGAGAAGGTGCCGGGTATAAACCACTGAAAAAGGGATCTTCCGGGGGTTCTATGGTTGAGTTGTTGTGGGCGAACTCTGCTTAACAATGCCGGTCCCGTTTTGGCTTCCTCCACAATGCCTTCTTTCAGATTTCCAAGTGTCATTTCGCCTTCGGTTTTTGCCCAAAATCGTTTGGGGGTAGGCTGTGCTACTGAATTTAAGGACAATTGAACATTACCAAAGCCCTCCAAATGCTAAAACGGTGTCCCATCAAAGGGGTGGATTTGGGAAACCCAGTAACTGACCCCTCCTTAAAAAATAGTTTGGCCACTTCTGGGCTCCACCGTTTTCCTACTGGGATGAATGAGCCATCTTAAAACCTGTCCAAAACTAAACGAAAAAGTTCAACACCTCGTTGGGTACGAGGCAAACCTAATACAAAATCCATGGAAAAGGTCTTCCCAAATTTTCTCAGTACGGGTAAGGGATGTACATCCGTATTCTGAAGGGCCCTTGAGTCTGGCAGATAAGCATCATTCACTATCCGAATTACATCCCTTCGCAATTGAGGCCAATAGTATCTTGAGCCAAAAACTGCCAGTTTTTTTGTCCCACCCCAATTGGCCGGCTAATCCCCCTCCATGGAGACTCTGTCACCTTCTCTCTCAATAGGATGTGGGGATGCATAGTTGGTTTCCCCACTCAAATAACCCTCCAGAATGTAAAAAATTTGTCATTAGGTTCCTTATTGGTATTTTCCCCCAGGAAACCCTAAATTTTCACCGTCCATACAGCCCCTTTAAACGTTCAAACCCAAACCACCTCGACCCCCATAGCAAGCAATCCCCCTTTTCGTTTTAGGGCATCGGCCACTTTGTTCTAACCCCCAGTTTTATGCTCAGGGGGAACGGGAACTTTTGAAGAACTGTATCCATCTACAGCAGTCTTTGCATATTTTGGTTTGTTGTTCAAGTTTTTTCAAGGCAACACAACGAATAAAACAAACCTTTGCCAACCAAGTAAGCCCCCACACTCTAAAGGCTCTAACCACGGAAAAAACTTTTTGTCGTACGGCCCATTTTCTCCTAGCCCGCAAAGTTTCTCACATAAAAAGTGACAGGCCCTTTTCTCTTGAGAGATACCCCACCGATACCTACACCACGGGCACACAATCAACTTGAATGTTTGCGAAGCCGGGTAAGGCCAGCACGGGCGCACTACATAGTCCTCTTTGATACAGCGAATCCCACTCATTTTCCCCGCTCATGAAATTTTTTTTTCTTTAAGCACTTCATTAAAGGGGGCCGCCCCGTGCTAAAGTCCGTATAAAACGCCTGTAAACCCCCGCAACCCCTAAAAATCCTACCGGTGATGGCTTGGGGTAGCCAATCCTAATGGCCGCACCTTATCCTCACCACTGTGATCCCTTCTCCACTCACTAGAATCCTAAGAACAAAAACCTCGGGAAGGAACACACACTTCTTGAGTTTACTAAAGTTTTTTCTCTTTCATACCATCAAAACTTTTTCAAATGCACTAATGTTCCCCCCGAGTCTTGCTAAACTAGGATTAAATCAAAATTATACAAAACGAACCGACTTATAAATGTTTTTAAATACCTATTCATCACCGCAGAAGGACTCAGTGCTTTGCTTAGCCAAGGCATAACCATCCATCCGTACAATCCCCCCTTTCGTTTTAAAGGAGTCTTCCACCACCCCCGGGTCTGACCTAAATTTTTGTGGTACCCCTTCTAAGATCTATCTTGGAGAATACTACTGCCCCCACTCGCCATCCAACAGCCTCAATCGGGTTTTGGGGAATTTAAAACCCAAATTGTGATTTTGTTGATCGCTTCGGCTGTTCCACGCACACCTCCAACTCCCATCCTTTTTAGCTTTAGTATGCGGGGTACGCACAGGGACTCAAGTTATCCGAATAATCCTTTGTCGGAAAGTCCGCCTTTCTCCTTAAACCTCCGTTCTTTGGACTCATCCGGGAGTGAGGGAGGTTAGGAAGACACTCCGGGACCCAAATCGTTGATCTGGATGTCTCGCAATGGGGGTAGTCCTCTGGTAATCTTCCCGGGGCTATTTTTCGAATTCCTCTAGTAATCCCTTCACATCCCCGGGAAACTCGGCGTTACTCATGTCCTCTCCCCATTCTTCACTACTAACATGCTCAAGCGGGGCCCCTTAAAATCCCGTCTCTCCCCTTTCCCATTTAGTGATTGTAAAAAAGACTTCCCTTTCCCCCTTCTAAATTTGGTCCTTTTCCAATAATGGAATAGTGTATACTTCACCCCCCCTTCCCAACCATATTTGTTCTCCTTTCCCACTGTTTGGGGAACTACATCAAATTGCCAAGGGCGTCCGAAACAAAATGACAACATCCACTCGACAATGCGCAATACCTCACTCGAATTTGCTAATCGAAAAGGAACTCAACACCTCTCTTCACCTCATTCCTCTGCCGTTTGATCCCTCCCATGGGGTACGGACTCAGATGTTTCTTAGGAATTTGGGGCTTTTCACACCCCTTCCCGATGATGTTCTCACACTCCCACTACAACAATTACTCAAACACTCTCCCCCCAATCGTGCCCGGTGCGAAACGCTGGTGTCCCCTATGACAAACCCTTGCTTTCGTGCTAACACATCCTTCAATTACAATTAGGCTCCACCCCATTATCGACCTCTTCGTAGTACTCCTCATCACCGTCGGGCTCACAACAACTTCTTCCTCCTCTTCCCTTTCGACAATGTTTTTCAGTTCGTCTATTTGGGGGACTTATTTGATCGATGTCCCGGCTGACACACCTAAAGCATTTCCCCAATATTTGGGTTGGGGATATGGATTGTTTTTTTCCCTTTGGGGGGTTTTTTTACTCTCCCCCGGGCTCTTTTTCCCCTTTTTCCCCCTTTCTTTTTTTCCCGTCCTACTTCTCGTTTGTTTTCAACCACTCCCATCTTTCACCAAACACCCACTACTGAACCAGGGTTATCATAAGTGAAGTTCTTTTACTTCCTTCCCAAAACTTACCTCTACTCTTATCATTAAATTTCTCCCGGGGGGCCAAGTTTTCTTGGCTTCAAATTCACGGTTCTGAATCCGTCACCCTACTTATCCTAATCGAGGGTTCAACCCTTTACAAAACCCTGCCACCCCGTTGACCTTCAGTTTCCCCCCAAATATTCCCCTCCCTAACCTCATGAATTCACGGTGGGACTCATGCACCGCCCTACCCTTTTCGCACCGTTGAAATGTTGAAAAGAATTTGTTCGTAGTCGAGTGGGAAGAAAACTCTCTACAAAGATTTTCCCAGGGGGACCATGACCCAATAGGTTTCCGCCCTCCCTTTGTCTACGGGCTCAACTAATCCCACCATCAGCGCCCGCCCTTTTAATCACAAGCAACCATTCTTACCCTTCTTTCCCCAAAACTTTCCCTATAATCAAAAACCTATTGACTTCCGCCAGCCAACTAGAAATTCCCTATATTGAAATTGCCATTAAACGAAGGGAAAAACTACCCTTTAAAACGGAAGTTCCACCTTCACATGGGCGATCCCCGGGTTGCGTCGATACCCACCACCATACGCTTGCTCATTCCGGTCATTCCTCCCCCGAACCTGCCACCACCAACAAAACCACCACCCCTTCTCGTGGTTGTTCCCTCCTCGCATAAAACCCTCCCTTCTCAGAAGAGCTTTTATCAATTCTCCGTTTTATTGTTTTTCCCCAAAAATTCTTGATGGGGCCCCCGCAGCAACCAAAACCCCCGGTTGTTCCTAACAAAAAGCCCCTGTTTTCCGTTGTGGTCCATACCAAGGCTCGAACGCGCCACCAATCCCCCAGGCGTTTTTTTACACCCCAAGCCCCTGCTCCATGGTTTTAACCCTGCCCTCGGGCCCATTTATTGACTCCTTACTTTCGCATCCCGATCAAGGTCGAGAAAGCGACCGCCATCGACACCCTCGTTACCGACATCTCCGCAGGGAAAATTTCCTTTTTCTGATACCAACGAGCAGCAGGAAAGCGAACGAAACGAATCCCAATAGGATGGTTTTTACAACAACAAAGAATGGCTCTTTGATTAAAACCCGGTTTGCACAACCGATAAACGGGGATAATTCCCCTCAAAAATGTATTTTTAAATATGAAAAAACGTAACCCTAACAACTACAAAAGGGTAATATACCCCCCATAAAAAACTAAAAGGGAAAATAGAAACGACAGTGGAAATAAATAATAATACGCACGCATTCCCTACATAACACGGCCGTGCCCACCGTTTATGTTTCTGGGCATGTGACAGCGTAGTACCGGCCCTGTCCTAGCCGGCCCAACCCGTGTATGATTCTGTAGGGTCCTATAAACACACGGGCCCGGGCCCTAACGTGCCTTACCCGTTAAGCTCCGTGGAATCTGACGCATACACACCGGTATCTCCCGGTTCAACCCGTGCCGCCCCATGCCGCATCATTTTTCCAAAAAATCCAATGGGTTTCACTATTAATTATCGTAAACTTTTCTATTAAAAATAAATTAATAATGAAATTAAAGGTTGAACAAATGAGCTAAAAAAAAAGGGCAAAACCATAAAAAATCCAATATCATTTGGGGTTACTACATGTGAATTACTGTTACGGTTTTTTAAACCTAAATTTTTTTATGTAAGGAGTGACTTTTTAATTTCTTGTTCTACATCGCTACGGTAAAACAAGTTCCATTGGGTTTAACCTCTAGAGATACTGCTTGGTTTTCATTTCTTTAAAAAAGCGGGCCCCTATCGCACGTGGGAATACATAATAGCTCAAACATGCAATCCGATCCCCTTGAACAAGCCGGTTCTGATGGAAACCTGGCTTGCATTCTAATCCAGATGAACTGGCCGATTCTAATGGAATTCCGGCAACCGACCGGCCAAGTTGAGCCATCGATTGGACCAAACTTAGGGCCGGTTTGCTCAGCCAAGTTTTAACTGCATTGCTTAAAGGCGGTTCTCATTGAAGTATGGCATTCCATAGGTACGTTTGACTTATCCCATAGTTTTACCACTTTTACTTGGTATGTATCCATTCCACCAACCTCACAATCATATACCTAAGTTCGTCCATCGCGATCAATGAACTGCACTCGACATTATTCCCGTATAAAGTAGCCCCTCTACGTTGTATTTCTCGTAGTTTATTCAAATTTATTCGAAAATCTTGAAATAAAATAAAGTACGTCCCCCAAGTGGAAACTAAGCTTTTTTGGACCACAAAATGCCTTGTGCATCCAATGATCACCTTTGTCTTAGAGACAAAGATATCGATGGATAAAGCTAAACGTCATATACTGCATCGACTTCTCCCTCGGAGTAGCCTATTAAATTGACTTTTAAGCTAAGCAGATCCGGTAACCTTCAAGGCATTCTATTTAAACAGAGTAAACAATGCCAACTCCACGTCAACAAAATTTCCAATCTTCTCTAGCAAATGGAACGAAAAGCCTAGTTCCAGCATTCCTCTTCCTCTTTCTCCTGATCTCGAGCTCCACCGCGTCGCACCGGCGCAAAGTTAGGGCATCGCGCCGCCCATGCAAGCGAATGGTATTCTATTTTCACGACATAATTTACAATGGCAAGAATGCTAGAAACGCAACTGCAGCCATGGTGGGTGTACCAGCCTGGGGCAACACCACACTATTGTCAGGGCAGAATCATTTCGGAGACCTGGTTGTGTTTGATGACCCCATAACCTTAGACAACAACTTGCATTCCACACCCTAGACGTGCACAAGGGTTCTATATCTATGACAAGAAAGAGATCTTCACTGCTTGGCTTGCCTTTTCATTTGTTTTCAATTCAACCGAGCATAAAGAAGCATTAACTTTGCCGGAGCCGATCCATTGATGAATAAAACTCGGGACATATCCGTCATCGGCGAACCGGAGATTTCTTCATGACAAGGGTGTGGGCAACGCTGATGACCGATGCGTTTGAGGGTGAAGTTTATTTCCGTCTACGTGTTGACATTAAATTTTACGAATGCTGGTGATAATGGGTAGATTTGAGTTCTATTTTCCTTCATTTTCGATTGCTTGCTGGCTTTATTTTAAACGAAAATGTCACTTTTCTGTTTTCCTAAGTGCTTTTCAGCCGACAGTAACATGAATTGGTTCTTCTTTGGCTCCCTTTTATGAATCATCAATTTCAAAATGCATGTTGAAGAAAGTATTTGTTGACTCGCATGTATTTAAATCTTACGTGGCTTGAAAATCAGAGGAGTTTCCATCTCGAGATGGAATGAAATCGACTCGACATGTAATATCATAAGAACTAAAAAACTCTAAATTACAGATACATTTTGATAAAGAGTAAATTTCAAATTGCAGCATTATGTTTGCTTTATATGTTTAATATCACTATTTTTTAAATTGTGTGCTCAAATTCGAAACCTTAGAGAAAAATACATTTAGATTTCATTTTACTGCTTTATCATTTGACAGTATATATATATATAAAGAAAAAACTGAAATTAAAATCAAAATTAAGGAACCAAGGGCACGTAAAAAATATATAGTGGGACATATTTACAATTTACTCTTTTCTTAAAGTGATGTTGTCCCATTCTTTGGTGAAGATAACAATGATTAATATTATATCCAATATTATTTAGGTGGAAGGTCATCAATCGTGCTTTATGGAAAATAATGTTTTCGCCATTATTGCTCCTAATGCAGTCGCTTCCGCATCACCCTATAATTATGCACATTAAACCCTGCCAGTAGACTGATGATAATCTGCTCATGAAGATTACAGCATCAAAACTAAAAGTGGCCTCAGACTGAACTTTTCAAATGGATCTGCTCTTGATGTTGCCTTAACAAACTTACTACTACGCCGATGAAGACTTGCTAAAAGATAGCTTACTGAATGCAAATAATAACATATTTGAAATCTATTGATGATTTAAAAGCTTGGATAGAATTATTTTTGAAATTTCAATTAATATTATATTTGTATTGTAAAATAGATTTTATTTTTTTTATATACAAATTTTCAAGCTTTAAATCTAGTACCTCAATGGCCTCTTTGTCCTCTAACTTAGGCCAATATAGAAATGAAACAATAAACTAAAGAATATGTTCAATACTGTAACATGAAAATATGGTAATCAAACGATACTTATATCTTTAAAATTGAGGATTTAAATCACAAATCTTTATAAAATTTGTTTTCGAACCTTATTTTACTATTTTAACCATTACATTAAACATTAAAAGTATTAAAACTAAAAAATTACATAAAATAAAAAGAGAACTCCTTTTTTTTTTTTTTGGTAGTTTTTTGAATATTTTGTAATAGTTTATAATTTTCATTTGGTCATTTTTTTTTTTTTCACAACGAGAGTCGTATGGGGGTCTAAAGAGATTTTTCGGAAATTCGGGGATCCAAATGCTTGGTTCAAATATGAAGTTTTACATCTTTTGAATTGGAGGAACTAATACATGGGTTATTTTATGTCTCATGGTAGGATCATCCAATCTATTATCTAATTGCTAAAATCATCGATTACATTAATTCATACAACTAACTCTCAAGTGTCAAACAATGGAGTGAATAGTCCTCACAATGGGATCGTAAAATTCCCCTAAATACCAGGTTAATTGGCTTCACAAGTAACCACAGAAGAGGGGAAAAGAAAAAAAAAAAGTTTAATTAGTAAATTCTTTTAGTAGCAATAAGAAGTTTAGGAAATTTACAAAAGTATGACTTATGTTTTAACATTTTTGTGATCAACTAATTTGTGTATTTCTTTGATAAACTCATAATCTATATTTTATCACTATCTATTATTGTTAGTTAGGAAGCATATACTAGCTTGTAATTGATCTAGAGTAATTAAGTTAATGAAATGATATTATTCAATATATTTAAATAAATGGTATTATATATATATGAGTTTTACGAAATCTCTCTTCTTTTTCTCTCTTTTCTCAATGGGCATTAGGAGTAGTGGCAATGCCGACGGGATCTCAATGGTTACGAGATGTCTCGGACCTAGTTCTAACACTCAAACGAGCATATGTCGAACTTCTTGTTCAGGTTAATGGCATTATCTTTCTTCTTCTTCTTAAATGGAAAGAAGGCATGATGAAGAATTCATTATCTAAAAATGAGTCATTTGAATTGATATTATTTAATCATTCATCATCTCCATGCACTTTCTCATAAAATATGAAAAAAATAGTCATCATGCTTGCAAGGCATGACAATAAACCCAAACGACGTTTTTATAAGAACAAGTACATTTTGTTTTCTCTTGGTCTGCTGGAGCAATAGAAATTCAATTGTAGCTTAAATGCCCATTGGAGAAACAGTAACGGCTATAGCTAAGACAGATCTCTCGAGCATTTAGTGAAGAAATAGTAATGGCGAATGATCCTTACAGGTATGGTTATTAAGCTTTCTATATAGACAATGCGAAGACACTAAACAAATTTTCGTCGTAGTAGGGATTAACACAATGTTTTCATTTTTCACTACCATCATCCCACCCTTGATAGGTACAATTGCGCAAATGCTATCCAAAAAATGGGTATTAAGCAATTTTAAGATCTATTTCTTACTTCCTTCATATTTGGATTTTGCCTTCTTCATCCTTTTAAGACTGGCTTATAGTTCTCTTCTATTATAGTTTGAGGGCAAAAACTCTTAAATATATCACTTAAAAAAAATATGTAAATATTATACTCAAGATAATTATTCCTCAAATAGATTTTGAAGGCGTGAACATAGCTTGCAACTTCAATGTAAAAAAATATTTGAAGGCACAAATAAGGTCTATGCCTTCAATACAATTGTACTGTAGACTGAACCCAATCTGTACCTTCAGTTTTATCACCTCAAATAATCCTACATCTATTTTTTTTTTATTTTAACATCTATCGTCAATGTAAAAAGTAATTCATAGAACAACAGTATAAAAATTTAAAATATAAATACAAAAACAAAAGACATTTACTTTAATTTTTCATCTATAAACTCAATAGTTTTTTTTTTTCTCTTGCTCAAAGAAGAAGAAGAAGTGTTTGTGCAGAGCAAAAAGAGGAATTTGAACTAATACACTAAGATCTAAGCATTTCCTCAACAATTAATCAATGTGGTATAATTTTTTTAAAAAAAATTTTAAAGTTTTTTTACTGTGTTTAATATTATTATTTAAGGAAAATATTGTTATAATGTTATATTTTGTAGAAAATGTTACTAAATTTTTTGTTATTTTGTAGTGTGTTAGATATGATTTATGGAAATCCTGTAATACGTAACATGTTATATTAATTTTTTTCGTTAATATGAGAATATTTTGTCATGACGAAAATTTTAATATTATTTTTAAATATTAAATTGAAAAAAATATCTATGTTGTTATAAAAAATTATGATGAAAA
>JBBMOL010003495.1:0-15713 GCA_037954665.1 Laguncularia racemosa | reverse complement strand
AATCATATGGTCTGGATGATTTGTAAAGCTTTTAAGGCAGGACATGGCAAGAAATTTTCAAGATTTTAGCCCAAATGCAGTGCTCACAACTTAATCCACTAACATCGCTGAAGAAATTTCGGAAGAAATTCCCTCTAATTTATTTTCTAATTACACCATCATATGTCTAGAGTAACACTTGCAAAAGGAAGAGAGCACATATTTGTATTAAATAGAAAGTTAACCATAACTAATAAATCACCCAGTACCTAGATTTATGCTATCCTTCCTTTACCTGATAAGACTTGAAAATAAACAACAAAAAATAGGGAAAACAACAACTCAAGCCCAGGAGTAGATATCCATCATTCCTAGCTCACTTGACATCTCCAAGAGTTGCTTCTGTACTAGTGACTTTTTCAACACATCAGCTTCTTGCTCTCCTGTAGGAATGTATTGCAGCCTGACCTGCCCTTCTTCAATTTTGATATAACTCCAGTCAACTTTCAAATCAGCTAGCAGTCATTGCAGCCATATTAACTCATATAACCTTTATGCAATTGCCCTATATTCAGTTTCAACACTACTCCTTGCAACAACCAATAGCTTCTTACTTCTCCATGTCAAAAGATTGCCCCAAGCCTTAGTACAATAGCCAAAAGTGGACTTGCAATCCACCCTATCTCCTCCCCAATCCACATCAATAGAAGCTTCTCTGTCTCTCTAACCAGATTTCTTAATAAAGAGACATATCCCCTGAGTTTCTTTTAGATATCTCATAATATGATGTACAGTAGCTAGGTGGTGTTTCTTAGGTGTATCTATGGCCCGACTTACCATACCTATAACATACACCAAGTAAGGTCATGTGAGGGATAAGTAAATCAACTTCCCCACCAGCCTCTAGTATTAATCTCTATGCTCCGCTTCATCATTTCCATCTGACCAGTTTTTCCAATTATGCAGCAAAGCCTTTAGTGAGTCCAAGATGCACATCCGTTGGTTGAAAAATATTCCTTTCCGAGAGCATGCAAAGTCCATCCTAAGTACTTCAGCTTGCCTAGTTCCTTAGTGTCAAACTTAATCCTAATTTGTTTCTTTACCTCAAGAATTCCAACATCAACATCACCAAATTTTGTGTGCTTAGCTTAACTTTGTTGAAAACCTTTTGAATGATGCCCTAGGTGATTGCTTCAACTCATACGATGACTTATTTAAACTACATACTTTTAAACGATTGCCGTCAATCTCAAAACCTAGAGTTATCCCCACGTAAATCTCTTCCACCAATTCTCCATCCGAATGCATTCTTCACATCCAATTGGTGAAGGTGCCAATCTAAATTAGCTTCCAAATTGTTATAATATGTATATTAATGTATTATATCCTACATTAATGTGTATTATTAACTAACTATTATTAGAGGATCTTATTTCCAAAAATAGATAGATCAATCCTATATATATAGACATCAATTCCTTTATGAAAATGCAATGTAATAAGATTAGATTTTCTTTCAAATTACATGGTATCAGAGCATAGGTATATGTAAGGAAAAAAAAAAAAAATTTCCGTCTTGTCCTGTGAACAAGGACGTGCTGCCCTTGAGAGCAAGCACTATTGGGATCTTTTTTCGTCACCACCAGTCTAGGAGGAAAGACTAGCCTCCGACCGGCCGAACCCCGAAACCAAAGACCCAGACCTCACACGCCACTTTAGGGTTTCGCTTTCCCCTTTCGTCGACGGCGCGTGTGACGACTCTTCACCCACCAGAAACTTCGACGCACTGTTGGTAAGTCCGTTCTACTCTCCTTTGGTGTTGCATTGGTTGAATACATCATCTTGGGAAGCGGGTTTTGTTATGGTTGTCGGAATTGGTCGCATTTGGTGATTGCCCAGAGGTTTGTTCAGTGTGTCTGATCCGCATTGGGTTTTGTGGCGTAGCTGGGCTATTCGTGGCCTTTTGAGGTTGTCGTTCGTTGGTCGTGTTGGTTCACCGAAGTCATTTGGCTTGTCGGAGTTGATTGAGATTGGTGCGGTGTTGTGTTTCATGGCCAACGACATGTTGGTCTTAGTGTCTGTTGGTTGACGTTTGTGGGTCGATCTCGTCGGAAGCTTGGATTTTACACTTTTCCGGGTACACTATGATTGGCTATTTTTTTTTTCTTTGTTACTATTGTGAGAATTTTTCTTTTGCTGTTTGAAATGGATGATAAAAGCTTAAAATCTCCGGTTGTTGATATGATTCTTGTGACAACTAAGATCACGGAACCTAAACTTAATGGGAATAATTTTATGGCTTGGAGCAAAACGGTGCGAATATATTTGCGAAGTATTGAAAAAGAAGACCATCTTACTGAAGATCCATCAAATGATAACACTAGACAAGTATGGTTGCGTGATGATGCTAGGATATGTTAAAGAGTTGATGAGTTACTTGGAATCTATGTATTCTAGAAAGGGGAATATTTCTCGTATCTATGAGGTCTGCAAAGGTTTTTATCGTACTGAACAACAAGAGTTGTCCCTTACCGCTTGTCTTATGAGCTTTAAGAGAACATTTGAGGAATTGAATGCCTTATTGCCATTTAGCCCTGATGTGAAAGTATAGCAAACTCACAAACATGACAATGAAAGTCTTCTATCTTAGTATTTTGAAACAAGTTTGGAAACATAAAGCTAAGCGTACGAAATAAAGGATGCCCAAAACGAAAATGTTGGAGCCAGATCTAAATTTTATTGGAATGAGACAAAAAGGAAAGGTTGGATGGCTTGCTCTCATTTTCATCAGGCAACTCAGGTAGTAAAGCCCATATTCTGCCCTAGCATGCCCAATCGACTTCCTCATAACTCAATCCTGAAAGAAACAAGTGTCATTAGAGAAGATAACATTGCAGTTCAAATCTTTAGACAGATGATAAACAGACACAAGGTTTGTGGACAACTTAGGTACATGGAGCACATTTTTAAGGGTGATAGAGGGGCTTAACATAATGTATCCATGTCTAGAAATAGTGGCTACTGACCCATTAACAATGATGATTTTCCTATTGCTAGGGCAAGGTTGATATGTGATAAACTTGTGTGAAAAATGGATCATATGATCTATAGCTCCATAATCAATAATCCAGCAATTTGACAAACTGGAATTAGAGGCACTCAAAGCATATAAGGAGTGAGAGTTACCTAATTTTGCTAAAGAACATGTACTTAAGGCTTTTTCTAATGAGTCCAAAATTGATTTCAGCTTCCCGATGTCTTCTTTACTGAATACACTTTCCTTTTCATTGCCTAGCTAAGATTCCTCTTCCTTGGTCTGAGTCATATATCCCTAGCCCCTCTGACTGTTATACTTGGGGTTGTGATTCCATTGAGAACTTGGAGCCTTTCCATTAAGTTTCCATCACTATTCTTTGGTATAACGTGGTTTTTTGCAATGAGAACACTAGAGACCATCCTTGCTTGAAGACTTGCCTTTTGTTTTTCCACTATCTAAACCCAAGGTTGAATACTTCTCCTCCTTATTTTTTCCTACCATAGTCGACCCCTCAATAGGTGGAGAGTATAACATAACTCCCCTACGACTTCTTTAGCATCGATGACAGAAATGGCCTCATTAAGTGTGGGTAGTTCTCTTCTCCTTAATATATGCACTCTTACTTGATCAAATTCTGTGTTTAACCCAACAAGGAACTCATAAACTAGTTCTTTTTCAATGAATTGCTTTAAGGCTGCTACATCTTCACTACACTTCACATTAATGCACCAATAGTGATCCATTTCTTGCCATAAAGCTTTTAACAAATTGGCATACTCCGTGACAAAGCGATCTTCGTGTTTAGTACCGGATATCTTAGTCTTGATTTCAAAAATGCGAGCAGCATCCCCAGCTTTAGAGTACGTTTGTTTAACAGCATCCCATATGTCTTTAGCAAAGGGAAGAAACATAAAAGTATCCCTAATATCAGGTAGCATAGATCTCTAAAGCCAGGACATAACCATGAAGTCCTCTTCATCCCATGCATCAAATATTGGGTCTTCCTTTATAGGACCAGTTCCAAGTAGATCGCTTATTTTTCCTTTCTCCTCCAAAAAGGTTTGGACTAGTTAAGACCACTTCATGTAAGTTTTTCCATTCAACTAGTAGGCCGTTTAGATACTTGGCAAATCTCCTCCAATTGGATTGAAAATCATTGCCTCATTTTGAGGTTGAGAGGTGGCTTGTTTTTCCTTTAATTCTGTCATCATACAACTAAGAAGAAAGATACCAACACCAGCTAGGTAAGAGAGAGAAAGTCCGGCGACCAGATCTAGAGAACACCGGAGATCGGTGATGGCTCCCGCGCTCTCATGTGCTGGCGCATGGATCGGTGATCACAATTTTTCGGGAACATGTGGTACTTTCAGTGAGGCTTCGATCAGTTTGGGGATGGTCGCTGACAGCTTTCAAGGAAGACCCAGTGGTGTATGGACAGATTCAAAGGCTGAACAGTGGCAATGAAGGCCACAACCGTGAATAGAAATCTATCCGGCAATGAAGGCCACAGACAGGAATTGAAAAAAGAAAGAAAAAAAAAACTACAGCTCTAATTCCATGAGGAAAGAACTGAGAAAATTATTATTTCATTATTTTTACAAACAATATGGTTACATCTCCTATATATAGCAAAGGCTAATCACCTATCTATAGTAACTTCCTAATTCTACCAATCAATCATAATCAATTACAATCAATCAAATTACCTAATTACATGATACTATTTACAAACATAGTAACTTCTATATATATATATATATACTATATCTATATATATATATACATAGATATAGATATTTTCAACAGTTAACACTTGTAGTTCCACAATGCTTTGTGCTCTCTCAATGTTCTAGCACACTTCCTTGATTGTTTTCTTCCTCATTTCTAGATTTTTAACCATTCTATGAGTCTTATGATTGGCCAATTTCAGGAATTTGGGCCTACGTGTGTAAACTAGCATCTTTAGAATAGGTTTGTAAGGATTTTGCAATTGTGTCTAATGATTCTAAGTTTTATAACTCATCTATAATGTCTACTACTTACTTGTAGGTTCAGTTGGGGCCCGTTGTTCTTAAGAGTTCTGCTATACAATTTGGATCAGAGGTAAGTAAGAAGGGTTAATGCAGTTTCCCATTTCCTCTTGACATGACATGTAATAATAAGGTTCATGTTCAAAAAAGACCACATTAGCAATAATGATAACCCATTTAGGTGGTGGAAAATAGCACTTATAACCCTTTTGAAAAGGTGGATAAGCAATAGTTAAAATTGCTTCTCCCAATATTGGTTTGGAGCCAAAATAGCTAGCATCTTAGATCTACTGGTTTTAAGGAGGTGTCTATTCTTTCTTTCTCATACTCTGTTTTGTTGTAGAGTATATACATAAGAACTCTGCTAAAAGCAGAGACCTAGACACAATGACTTCCGGTTCCAATGCATTGACTTCTAACAGTTAGGCTACTTTATAGTATCGTTGTTGACTTATATGTAAATAAGATTATTATGTTAGCCGTAGGAATTATATTTAGATTAGGTGTTTTATTATATTTCCTAATATAGATTTCATGTATTTACATATATCCTATTTTTCTTATGTAAAAAGGTGAGAGAGGAGTAATAATAAAAATAATTCCTTTCTCCTAAATTCTTTATGGTATTAGAACCTAAAAACCCTTTTTAGGTTAAAATTTCCCAATTTTTGGTGCAGCCATTAAATCCGAAAACACCTCAAATTAGGGCTTCTCTAGTTAGAGTAGGAGATAGTCAACAATCCCTTTTTTATCTTACACTTAAAATACTCAGGCTTGCCATGTAGTTTCCAACTCACATCTTACGTGGAATTTAGCTTACAGCAATAACCACACCATGACCTTGCTCGAGCTTGCCATGTAGTTTCCAACTCATCGCTCATGTGTGACTTGGCTTACAGCAATAACCACACCATGACCTTTCTCTGGTTGATTCATGCGTTCCCTCACACTTTAAGATAAGCGCTGAGCTTGCTGAATTTGTGCCAATCCTTGTAGATGACATCATAATGCATCTTCAACTCTCCTCTCGTCTAAACTCAATGAATGCCTCCATTAAGTTACGAAATGGCTTCTGTCAAAGCAATCTTCCTCTCACCTTCTCAAGTTCTCAATTTAGACATCAAAAGAAGTTAAACACAGCCCTTTTCAAGTATTTTGCTAAACTTTATACTATCCTCAAAACATAAACAATCCACGTCATAGTACATGTCCATTTCCTACCACAATTCCATTATCACATCATAATATTCAGTTACATTCAAGTTACCGTGAATTGTGAGTCTGAACATAGACCGAATTCCAAAACCCTATGACACGCTTTCCAAGTCAGAAAACATCTTGTGGATGGTTTCGCAAATTTCCTTCATTGTATTACAAAATAGGTACATCTGCCCAATCTTAGGTTCCTTGGAATTTATTAACCACACCATCACCAAGGAGATTTCCCCTTCCTAGGTGTTGTAGCTGATTAAGCCCTTAGAAGGGGCCAAAGGGTAACCAATTAAATATCCCATCTTTCCATCTCCACATATCACAAGCTTGACAAATTTATAGTGCTCTGGAAAATTTTTGCAGATTAATTTATGTTAGATAATTGGAGTGACAAATCACTCATGGATATGATCGGTGTATTGGACTGGGGTGTATAGTTCCCTTCCTTGTAGCTACAATGCATTCACCATTAGCTAAGGAAGAAAATATAATATGATATTATTTCAAGACACCACCATTTATAGAGAAGAACATCTATTTAAAGATAATCCAAATAAGGTTGGTAATAAGAACTATTACAACACTAACCCCAACTAACCCATTACACTAATTCCACCAACCTACGGCATTGATTCAACGGCCAACTTTAATGCTAAATCAACCAATAGTCCCCCTCAAGTTAAGGAATAAATATTGATCATTCCAAGCTTGCACAAAATTTGCCCCAAAGGCTCGTGGCTAATGATTAGTCATAATGTCAACCACCTGCCCACAAGTTAGAATATTTTCCAAATTTATTGCTCCTCCTATCACTATTTTGATGAACTATTGATCCATACAGTCATGCTTCACTGCATCATGTTGGACATGATTCTTCACAATGCTGATTGCTAACTTGCTATCACAATAAACACGAGTAGCAGAAACAAAAGGCATATTTAACTCTTTCATCAACCTTACAACCAAATGACCTCACCAATCTCCCTATGCTATAGAGCAAAACTTGGCTTCTGCACTACTTCAAGCTACAACTATCTGTTTCTTACATTTCCATGCCACTAGATTTCCACAAACTTTTGTAGTTGCATGCATACCTTGAGTCACAACATTAATCACATAAGCTAGGTCAGGTCTTATAAGAGATAAATATATTAATCTTCCTATAAGATGGTGATATTGTCCCATATCAAAAGAGTCCACTAACAATTTTAAACTTCCATAAAATCCACTAGAAATCACCCTGTGACCACCACACAACTTAGCTGAGAAAGATAAAGTTTGCTCTGCTTTCAACAAATGTAGAAACTAAATTCATCGACACAAAATTGTAGCTAGCACCACTACCACCTAATAAAGAAATGGTGTGACAAAAAATATTACCGTAAAATTTCTTTACTTTTGGCCTATTAAATCCATTTGAAGCCAATAAGGAAAGCTCCATACTACGACAACTAGGTTGCTATACAACATAACACCCATTCAACAAAACACCCTGGTTGTGAACAAATTTCTTCTACTTCTACCCATTCATCTTTTAATAATTCCGAATCATCTTCAAGAAGCATCGCTTGCAAAGCTTTGTTTAGATATTTGTGTCCAACACTAAATGGTTGATCCAATTTAAAACATAATCCTCTACTTCTTTTATCAACATATTCATGATATGACATTTGTTTATGTTGAGATATATGAGTTGTAAATACCTTTTTACAGGCTGTAAATATATATTAGGATGGAGCATTTAGTGGAAATCCCTTGATTAGAGGAATTCAATTAGATTATTTTTTTCCTTTCTTAGGGAGATTTAGTTTTCCTTTTTTGGTTTCTGTTTTTCTTTGTGTTGTATTATAAAAGGGCAGTGTATATTTCATAAAAGGAGAGAGAATAAGAATAACAATTAGGTTTTTTCTCATGGTATCAGAGCTATAGTAATTTTTAGAATTTTTTCCGGGCAGCTTTCATTGCTGCACAATTATTTTTTATCTCTTTTTCAGCCGTCATTGCTGACCTTTTACTCAGCCTTCATTGCTGACTTGTTTCTCAGCCTTCATTGCTGAATTTTTTTTTCCCTCCAGCCCTCAATATTTTTTTTTATAGCCTTCATTGTTAATATATTATGTCAGCCTCTGAAATCACTATTTCTAATCATTCTGAAGAGGCAAATTCTACCCAGAAAATTGGTGAGCTTCAGAACATCCGAACCTCCAATAGACTCAATGGGAAGAACTATCTCAAATGGTCACAACTTGTACGTACATACCTTAAGGGCAAAGGGAAACTTAATCATCTTCTTGGAACTCCACCAGCAACGGAGGATCCAACGTTTGAAACTTGGGATGAAGAGGATTCCATGATAATGTCCTGGTTATGGGATTCCATGGAGCCCACAATTAGTGACACCTGCATGTTTTTGCCCTCGGCAAAGGAGATATGGGAATTCATTCGTCGCACATATTCGAAGGCCGGTGATGCTGCTCAAGTGTATGAGATTAAGGTCAAAACAGCAGCCACTAAACAAGGTAATAAATCTGTCACAGAATATGCGAATATACTACAAAACCTATGGCAGGAGCTCGATCATTATCGAGTCTTTCAGATGAAATCCCCTGATGATGCGGCTGTTTTGAAGAGTTTTATAGAGAAGGATCGTGTCTATGATTTTTTGGCTGGTTTGAATCCTGAATTTGATCAGGTCAGGGTTCAAATTCTTGGTAAAGATGACACACCATCTCTGGAAGAAGCAATCTCACTAGTTCGAGCAGAAGAAAGCAGACGGAATGTCATGCTAGAGCCCCAAAGCGTGGATGGTTCAGCCTTAGTAGCAAGGCCAAATCACCAGGAGAAAGGAAAAGGTGATTTTTCCAAACCACCAGGGAGAGAGAACCAGTGGAAGGAGAATAAGGACAACCTCTGGTGCACCTATTGCAAGAAACCAAGGCACACAAAGGAGAAGTGTTGGAAGCTGAATGGTAAGCCTCCAAGTCGTGAGTGGGGAACCCGTGGAGGGCAACAGAAGCCTCAAGTACACATGGCAGAGGAGACAAAACCCGAGGAAAAATCTGCTGCTGGGGGGCTCAACACTCAAGAAATTGAGAGGATAAGAAGCTTGTTGGGGTCGCTTGAGAAGCCTTCTGGAGATTGCTCATTGGCTCTTTCAGGTATTCCTTCATTTCCTTTTTGTATGAATGCCTCAGAAAAATTTTATCCCAACTCTTGGATAGTTGACTCCGGTGCCACAGACCATATGACTCCCACATCTCAATTTTTTCATTCCTATACCCCCTGCCCAAGCAGTAGGAAGATTGTAGTAGCCAATGGCACGTTAGCTACTGTTGCTGGTTTTGGAAACATACATATTACACCTACTCTCATCCTAAAAAATGTTCTTCATGTACCAAAATTATCAGCCACCTCATCTCCATCCATCAGACTCACCCATGACCTTAAATGTTATGCCATTTTTTTCCCTTCTCACTGTGTTTTTCAGGACCAGGACTCAGGGAGGAGGATTGGACTTGCTAAGGAAAGAAGCGGCCATTTATCACATTGAATCATCCCAAAGCAATATTTCGATGTCTTTTCTAATTCCTCAAATAAAGATGTCATTTACTACATCACCTACGTCTAGGTCATCCTTCTTTTAGGGTTTTAAAAACCATGTTTCCTAAATTGTTCTATGGATTGAATGTTTCTGAATTTCATTGTGATGTTTGCGAGATGGCAAAACACACTCGTGTATCTTTTCCTATTAGCAATAAAAGAAGTACTCAACCTTTCATTTGATTCATAGTGACATTTGGGGTCCTTCCACTGTACCTAATATATCTAGAGCTCGTTGGTTTGTATCCTTCATTGATGACTGCACTCGAGTTACATGGATTTTTCTTCTCAAACAAAAATCTGATGTTAGTCAAGTAATACAAAATTTTCATACAATGGTTCAAAACCAATTTGGGGTGAAAATCAAAAGCATTAGAACAGATAATGCCAAAGATTATTTTAATCATGTTTTGTCACCTTACTTCCAGTCACAAGGCATTATCCATGATTCATCTTGTGTTAGCACACCCCAACAAAATGGGGTAGCCGAGAGGAAAAATGGGCATTTACTTAACTCTACCCGAGCGCTACTTTTTCAAGGGAATGTTCCTAAGTACTATTGGGGAGAGGCTGTTCTTACTGCCACATACATGATAAATAGACTTCCCTCGCGTGTTCTAGACAACAAAAGTCCCATAGAAATTTTTAAAACCTTTTACCCACATTTCAGAACCTCTAATGGTCTCACACCTAGGGTATTTGGGTGCACTGCCTTTGTTCATATCCACAGCCAACATAGAGGCAAGTTAGACCCCCGAGCCATTAAATGTGTCTTCCTTGGCTACTCTTCTACTCAAAAAGGGTACAAGTGTTACCATCCTTCATCTAAAAGATTCTACATCTCTGCAGATGTTACTTTTGCAGAAAATACACCTTTTTTCTCGAAGGTCTCTCTTCAGGGGGAGGCTACAATGATGGAAGATAGCCCTTGTGATTCCTTTGACCCTCTTGATCTTCCTTCACCTATCCGCACTGTTGAGTCTTCAAAGTCATCTCCTCCTCAAGTTACTACTGTTCCATCTCCTGAATCAACCATTGATACTCATAGTTATCCAAAGTTCCCTTTGGTATATTCAAGGAAAAAAGGTCTAGAACAGACGCAGGTTCAAGAATCTGCTCAAGAACAGAAGCAAGTCCAAGAGTCCTCTTACTCAGACCCTGGAGTTCAAGAAGATTCCAACTCAAACTCTAGAAATGAGATCATGGTAAGACCTAACCCTTCACCTATTGACCCAACAAATGAACTAGACATTCCCATTGCTCTTAGAAAACATACCCGAGAGTGCACAAAACGACCACGTTACCCATTATCTTACTATGTCTCCCTTAAACGCTTATCCCCAACCTACAAAAAGTTCATCATAAGTTTGAACACCATTACTATTCCAAATACTGTTTCTGAGGCATTGTCAAAAACGGAATGGAGGAATGCTATGAGGGAGGAGATGAGTGCATTAGAGAAGAACAAGACTTGGGAGATTGTTGATAAACCAAGAGGGAAGAATATCGTGGATTGTAAGTGGATTTTCACGTTAAAGTATAAGGCTGATGGGTCTCTTGAAAGATACAAAGCAAGATTGGTAGCCAAGGGATACACTCAGACTTATGGAGTTGATTACCACGAGACTTTCGCTCCAGTTGCGAAAATGAATACTGTAAGAATTTTATTGTCCTTGGCTGCCAACCTCAATTGGCCACTTCTACAGTATGACGTAAAAAATGCTTTCCTTCATGGTGACTTAGAAGAGGAAATATACATGAACATCCCACCTGGTTTTGAAGAAAACACAAGCAACAAGGTGTGTAAATTGAAGAAGGCTCTTTATGGGTTAAAACAATCTCCTAGGGCATGGTTTGGGAGATTCACGAAAGTCATGAAGGAGTTTGGGTACAAACAAAGCCAAGGTGACCACACTCTCTTCATTAAACATTCAGCTACAGGAGGAATAACTACTCTACTGGTCTATGTGGATGACATCATAGTAACTGGAAATGATGAAAGAGAAAAGCTTGAATTGAAGCATAAATTAATCAAAGAGTTTGAGATCAAAGAACTGGGAAAACTAAAGTATTTCCTTGGTATTGAGGTTGCCTATTCCAGACAAGGGATTTTTATATCTCAACAGAAGTACGTGACTGATTTGCTAATAGAGACAGGGAAGATTGGGTGTAAGCCTATTTCTACCCCGATAGATCCAAATCATAGGCTGGGAGAAGCTAAAGAAGGAGCAGCTGTTGATAAGAGAATGTACCAACGGTTAGTGGGAAGACTTATATACCTTGCTCACACTCGACCCGACATTGCATACGCAGTTAGTGTGATCAGCCAATACATGCATGATCCAAGGGAACCTCACCTTCAAGCTGCCTATAGAATACTACATTATTTGAAAGGGAACCCAGGAAAAGGGGTCTTGTTCAAGAAGAGTGATACTCTTACTCTAGAAGCATACACCGATGCTGACTATGCAGGGTCTTTAGTGGATAGAAGATCAACTACGGGGTATTGTGTTTTTCTTGGAGGCAGCCTAGTATCATGGAGGAGCAAGAAGCAAAACGTAGTGGCAAGATCATCAGCTGAGTCGGAATTCAGAGCTATGGCTCAAGGGTTGTGTGAACTACTTTGGCTGAAGATTATCTTGAATGATTTAAAGATCAAATGGGAAGGTCCTATGAAGCTCTATTGCGACAACAAGTCAGCTATCAATATTGCTCATAATCCCATACAACACGACAGGACAAAGCATATTGAAATTGATAGACATTTTATCAAAGAAAAATTGGAAGAAGGGCTAGTGTGTATGTCCTATGTTCCATCAGAACATCAATTAGCTGATATTCTAACAAAGGGGTTGAACAATTCAAGATTTCATAACCTTTTGTTCAAGCTGGGAATCGAAGACATCTATTCCTCAGCTTGAGGGGGAGTGTTGAGATATATGAGTTGTAAATACCTTTTTACAGGCTGTAAATATATATTAGGATGGAGCATTTAGTGGAAATCCCTTGATTAGAGGAATTCAATTAGATTATTTTTTTCCTTTCTTAGGGAGATTTAGTTTTCCTTTTTTGGTTTCTGTTTTTCTTTGTGTTGTATTATAAAAGGGCAGTGTATATTTCATAAAAGGAGAGAGAATAAGAATAACAATTAGGTTTTTTCTCAGTTTAAGTCCTTTCCCAAAACACCTTTCACCATTCATAGGGTTACCGTTAGTTACATTATAATTCTACACCTGAGTTGGCAATGTATGTCCATTTCCCACATTATTAGAACTTGTCCCCACCACAATTCCTCTGCTTACAGTTTTCCAAGTGGTTTGGGGATTATTAATCACATTTGACTGCACAAAATTTGATCTAGCTTGAGACATTGGAGCCAATATTTAAGAGGAAGTATTCAATCTTGAAGAAATTCCACCATTTCAATATGTCTTAATACCAATTATTCGTAACATCTTGAGATGACAAGAAAATACCGTGAATAAATCCACGTTCCACATTTAAGGACATTTCAACAGCATCAATAACTGATAATGGCCACAAAATCTGATATCATCATGTAATCCTCACAAGAAAAAACCCTAACGCTTGTATTTCAATCACATCAAGAGCTTACGAAGCCAAAGTCTCGAATTCTTATTAATAGCAGCCACTGTTGACATCCACAACACAAAAGAAGCTCATATTTCAGTGTTTCCCAATCGAAAGGTGGAAAACTTCTTTTTAACAATTCCAACTAATGAATGGTATTTCCTCTCATTTACATCAATGCAATTGCTTCCTTACAATGTTCTCATGTATTATGTACGTCAAAATGTTACTTGGCTAGGGTCATCCAATGCACTGTGTCTATTCCTTTAATAATTGGTAAAGTGACCTTGCTATTTTGAACTTGTTTTCTTCATTTTGGCTTAAAGATACTTGATTAGATCCCTATTGTCGAACCCAATTACTCATTTCATCAACATTCAAACTGGAAGCTCTCTCTTTGGCTCTCATTACCTTCTGTCTTTTACTCTACGGATAATGCAACATCAGTCTCCAAATCAGTCACATTTTCCCCCACCCATTTAACCCAAGATTCCATCCAAATCATCTTTAGATAAAATTCCCACGGATGGCGCCAATTGAAACAACTAAGATCTCCCAAAGTAACAAAGAACGGACCTTAAAAGTAGATCACAACATCTAAAGCCAGCCCTCTGCTCCCCCTATCCAATGTCCACTCTTATAACAGCAGTAACTAACTTCTTATTTTTCTCACTAACGACTCTTTTATACATCCTAAAGCACAATTACCCCCTAACCATTACAACATTTCTCACTAATAATAGCATTAACCACTACTGCACACACCACTACACAACACTACAACATACATCCACTCTACCAGTATAACTACACCAGCAATTACACATACAAACATCTACTATAAATACAGTATATACACACCTCTACTATAAATACAACATAATTTACCATAATAAAATTTATGAACGAGGCATACACCTCTTATAAACTCTTAATAAAGGTATATGAACCTTCAGGGACATATCAATACTGCTGAATTTCATTGCTTTAAGCCCATCAAACCCATTGAAATCAAGGAGTGACAACACCAAACCATTATCAACCACTTCATGCGAAGCAATTTCCTATTGCAAGGGATGAATTCCTTCCACCTCCACTCACACTACCTCATTGGCATCAGATTTCTTCCTCCATAATGGTAACACACAATGTTCTATAAGCACATGTGACTTGGACAATATGATAGATCACACTGGAAACATAAAACTTTATCTTTTTAATCAAGGAACTAAGAATATGTCAGATGATAGAGCTTCAAATTCCATTGCATAATTTGTTGCACTCAAATTTTTTCCTACAGTTGACAAACACTCAAATAGATTGTAAGCCTTTCGATTGCCATATCTAAACATAATCTCCTACCTAAGCATCTCCCGATCTAATCGAGGCAATCTCCTTCGCAACATCTTCAACCAATAAACAACTCCGCCACGCATTTACATTGACGTAATAGGAACTTTGCGAACATCTCACATGCTCAAAACTTGGAAGAACTACTCTACTTGTGCAATTCAATGAGTTGGATCTATTCCATCAACTATTGGCAATGTCACGTTCACCGCATGCATTTGACACTCCTCATCCACCAACAATTCCATTCCATCCTTGTTTCCCGCATTTTCTATTGGTACATGGTTATCAATATGGACTCCACCATTGCTTAAGACATTCACCCAATAAGTCAAGGCTCCCCCTCCTTTTGACTTCTTAACTTCCTATCAATGGTTCCATTAGTCCCTGCGCATATTCTGCAAAGTAATCATTGTCTTCTCAAAAGATTTGGAAGTACATTCCATACACAAAGATGTAACTCCACTACACTTCTACACCTCTTCTCCAATTTCATTAATGTACTTTTCCAAGTTGTCTATTCAAGTCTCCATTCTCTTCATCTCTTCCTTACGCTTTTCCACAGACAGCACCAAATTGATACAACTACTTGTTAAAACACACGAGATTGATTCGGACACACACCTTCCAATATGCTCCTACGCAATTTCTCTAGAGAAGCCAATTGCCCTCTAGAGAGTGCACTATTCAGGTTTCACCTTTCAACATCCAATCCTTTATTTATAGAGTTGCTCATTTTCTGGCTAACATCAAACAACAAACATCCCTCAATTTACCAAAATGCCATCACATAATATTTATAAACATTACTCAATGCTACTATAACTCCTTCTACACAGTTATACATCACAAAACACCCTACACTACCACATACCCCCTACACACACACACACAACACACCACCAAAACACCAA
>JBBMOL010003494.1:0-15720 GCA_037954665.1 Laguncularia racemosa | reverse complement strand
TAAATTTTTTTTTTATCTATAAATCATTTTTTAAACCTAACCCATAATATACAATAGATTACGATCACGATAATATTTTATATTTTTAATGATTTAATAATAATAAAAAAAAACCTGGATTTAGATACACCAAAAATGTGGCCCCTTTTTGGGAATTAAACGGGAAAAGGTAAGGGCCAAACGAGATGAGTTGATAAAAATTCTTCTTTTCTTTTTTTTTTTACCCTATTTGAGTGTGAAACAAATAGGAAATTATAGGATGATGACAAGAGGGAGAAGCGGGGTGGAATTGAAAATGACAGGGGGACCAAGTTCACGTGCAAATCACATGGATAAGCGAGTCTTGTACGGGGCCCAAAAGGGGGAAGGAATGATGGGAGGGAGGTCCAAATGGTATTGATAGGGGACGGTGTAACTGTAGAGAGAGAAAAACTGTAGGCAAGGAGAGAAAAAAGGTAATATTTTATTTTATTTTATTTTTTAAAGTCATTGTTTTCATCATCATCATCATCATTATTGGAGGGTGTTTTATAGGCGACACGTGGGACAGCTAGCACGCACCCGTGGGGACAATCAATCATCACCCGAACTCTTGTCGGTCCCCACATATTATGCCTTCATTTATTTAATCAATACATCATAAATCCCTTTGTTCCCCCCCACCCCCCACTCTTTCCGCGTGAACCACAACTCCTCCTCCTCCTCCTTAGGAATTAGGATTACTATTTCATTAGCACATCTATGCATGCAGGTAAAAAACATTCTCTTTAACTCCAAAATTAGCAACATTAATAAGTTTGTATGATTTTATTTTTCAATATTGGGGATTTTCATATAAAATTTTATCTAAAATCCTCTCTCCTATAATACGGTTTTTGCTTTATGATTTACATCAATAAATTTAGTTGATGTCCTTAATAAAATAGCATCAACAGTGCTAGCTCATGTACAACAAGAGAAACATAATATTCATTAATAACTAAACTTATACTCCTACAACTTGATAAGAAGCTTTAAGTCACTGTGTGTCCTTATAGATTCATAAATACATGTAAAACTCTAAAGTATAAATTACTTGTACTTCGAACACTTTGTTTTGGAATAACAAAGGAAATGGGAAGGAAGATTTATTTATTTTTGGTTTTGGAGGGGAGAGGGGGGGTTTACATATCTAAAGAGAAAAGAAAAATGGGGAAAAGAAAAATTATAACTTATAAGTTCTTTTCTTTAGATAATGATTGGAAAAAAAAAAAAAAAGTGGAGGGGAAAACTAATAATATAATTTTTATTTTATCTAAAATTCCTTAGAAAAATTATTTTAAATAAAAGAGCAATTTAGTAAATTCACCCCTTTTTTTTTTAAAACAAAATAATTAATTCTCCTTTTAATTAAATATTTAAAAAGAGATCTAGCTTTTATATTGGAAACCCTTTTGAACCCAATGGCCCCTTGTTGTTAAGCAGTTTACATATAAATAAAAGAGAAAAATACATTTTTATCTTTGATATTTGGTCATTTTTCCATTTGAATCATTAACTCCCCTTTTTTTTCCCCAATCCTCAATGTTTGCAAAATTTTGGCAAATGAGTTTTTTTCTTAACGCCATGAGTTTTTCATTAGTGTGTTGAATGTAATGCAATATTAGTGGTCCAAATTATTATTTCAAATAATTAATATAAAAAATAAAAAAAATTAATAAATTTGTAAAAAAAAATTGACAAATCAAATAATAAAGGAGTCATTTTTTTAAAATATTTTGATAATATAGTTGACCAAGGAGTGACACAATCAATTGTGCTACAAAGTGTGGCGATTGACCACCCCTACCTTTTGCACATCTAGTCAACCTTGTTTGACCCTAGGTTGATTGATTTATTTTCTAGAAAATCTTAATCAATTCTTTTTAAGTTCCAAATACCTATTAAAGGGGAAAATCAATCCTTAGATATAGGAATTTGAATCCCAGTACAATTAAATAATTAATAATGACATAGTATATTTTTTATTTAAGCATTTTTTTGATGGGGTCATCAATTTGAGCCTTCTACCAAAGGTTGAATAGCAAAATAGGTTCATGTTAGACCAACAAAGTTGTCAAGATGCTATAAAAAAAAAAAAAAAAGATTTGCGTACATGGTGCACCATCCAAACAATACCCTACTCATTTGGCTTGATACCTATTTTTTACGGCTCATTTACCTTTTAAAAAGGATTGAAACAAAATAGAAAAATTATTCATTAAGATTGACTCTTATTGGTAAGAAACTAGACATTTATACTCAAGTATTTATTTTGTGTAAATTTTTTATTGTAAAAAATACTTCTTATAGTATTTACCCTACCTCATTAATTAAATATTGAATCTAGAATATAAAAAAAAATACTACTATGTCTCTACTTGGTCATTACATAATATAACTAATAATTATATATTGAGGATATGATTGTCCATTACTTAAACTTTTTACTCCTAAGAAAAAAAAAATATAACCTTATAAAGGGTAATAACTATTCCCTACAAAGGAAGAATAGAGAAGTTATTTAGAATAAAAATTCCAAATCAAGGTGAAAGTAACAAAGAAATTTAAAGTATTATGAAATAATTCTTTTTTTTAAATTTTCTATTACTTTCAAGGAAATGGTCTCTCAAAGTAGCACAACATAGTTTTAGTCATTATTGTTGTTGATAGAGTATTTTGGGCTTAGCCCCCCAATGCCCATTCCAAACCCACTCAAACCTTTGTTTAAACTTCTCTTGTCCATGCTGACCTCTTAAAATGTAGAATTACTTGATTTAACTTTAAGTTCGAAGTTCCGACTTCCTCTAGATCAAATCTTTGCAACTATCCACATAATGGAATAAGTATGTGAAAAATGATATTGGTCAAAGATATGCCCTGCCAAAATTAGGAGAGGATCTTGGGAGTTAATGCACTTTCTAGGTTAGGATCACCCGCCGCCTATAAATAAGGGATAAAGCGAACGGGTAAAGGACTTTTGAAAAGAAAAAACTCTCAACTCTTATTTTCATTCCATTCTTTAATTGTACCAACTTAAGTATCGAAGTAGCCACATAAGCAAATTTCGGCACCTCTATAGCCTAATTTGTTTCTATCTTATATGATTTAACCACATTTTAGAAACATAGCAAAAGCAATTGTATTTTTTTTTTCAGTTTTTAAAATTTTTTAAAATATTAAATTCCCTTGGGGATGATTAAATTAGGGGATGTATTTTACATATAGGGGTAATGGTTATTTTATATTTTTGTAGGTAGATAGTAATAGAATGGGCTATGTATTGTATCTTTAGTTTTGGAGAAAAACTACTCAATTCTTTTTGGACGAAAAATGTACGTGGCTCTATTGTCGGCCTACACTCAACGGTAAATCTGTCCATTGTCTCTATTGTCAAAATATGGTGCTAAGAAGTTTGGGAATTCATTGAATGATGTGATATGCTTTCTGTGATAAAAGCAAGGGGGGGCGCCTATTGCTCTGTACAGTTACAGTCATAATGGTTATTTATGGTTGTCAGATTGGGTGTGTCTTCTCATGTTTGTTGGAAGATGCATGGGCAGATATCAAGGGGGCAGTCAATGAATTAATTACTCTGTTTATTTATACACTACGCACAAAAAATAGGTTTTGAGGATGGTTTGTTGACAGTATTGCTACATTCGCTGATTCCAACTGTTAAAAGATGTACAGTCGTTTGAAACAGAAGATTGATACATGGTTTTCCCTCCTTTAGTACGAATTCACAGATTTATCAAGCAATAATTTGACAAGGTTTTTTTTGGTCAAGTAGAAGTTTTGCCATGTCATTATCCTTCCCCCTTTCCAATAATTTGTGAAGGTTTCATAATTTTTTTCTCGCCAGCAAAGTCATTTTCCCCTTGAAAACATAATAAAAAATTTAAATTTGCCTTTTTTTAGTATAAGCCCTTCAAAAAAATTTTTCAATAATCAACTAATAGATAACAAATTGATTTTTTCAGTCACTTAGTTAAAAAAATTATTAACTAATATTAATATTAATTTAGTATTCATTACATTCCCAAAACCCAAAAAAAAAAAAAAATGCAGTATTTTCATTGTGAGTTTTTTTATAACTAGTTTATTTCTTTTTCCCTTTTTGGGGTAAAAAAATTTCTACTAAATTCTTGTCTCATCTATTTAAAAATTTCCCAAACAAGCGAGCTATTATAGGTACTTATTTTGTTAAGTCACTAATTAACCTATAGAGTTTTTTGGATGAATTGAGTAATTTTTTTTAAAACCCTTATGGGGTTTTAGAAAAAACCTAATCAAAAAAAAAAATTTGGGAAAAAAATATTTTTAAACTAAAAATTTTAAAAATTTAAAAGGTTTATTACTTTTAAAACATCCCTATGTTGCACAAAAAAAAAAAAACCTATTTTTTTTTTTTTATCTATTAAATTTTGGTCAAAGGGAAATCTTATTATTTTTCAATTCTCTAATCTTACTTTTCCCCAAAAATTTTCCCCAAGACATTTGTATCCCTTGGTCTTATATCCTTCAAAATTATTTTATAAAGTTTTTTTTTTTTCCCCCCCTTGTAGATATGGGGGAAAATTTAAAGGGAAAGGGGATGATTTGAACTTCAGTTAATTTTGATAAATTTTTTTAGGAAAAAAAAATTTGAGAGGAATTTTAGTTGTTTTTTTAAAATTTTTGGTGAATTATGTCTAAACTTTTTGGGATGTTTTGTTTTAATTTTGAGTTAACTTTTTTTAAATTTTAAAAATTTAAAATTAATTTTTGTATACATATGAATTTGTCTATTTAGTATTTTTTTAAGTGTGATCAAATAAAATTTCATTTCTTTTAAATTTTTAAAGTTTCCCAAATGTGATTAAAATAAATTTCTATAAGTTTTTTTTAAAGGATTGCAATTACAAGTGTCATATTAGTTTTGTTTTCCCCTAAAAAATTTAATTTATCCCTTTTAAATTATAATTTGCTTTTCCATTTTTAACCCCTAGTATAAGGTTTTTATGAATATAAAAAAAAAAAATTTCAAGAGCCCTTAAATAGCACCTTATCTCTTTTTTTTGATTAAAGGGTTTGTTTTTACAAATTGTAGTCACAAGTTTGAAGATTTATAGTCCCTTGTGGAATGATTTTTTTGAAAATAAAATAGAGCTTTAGAGGCAATTGTGAGTAGTCGTAAAAAATTAGTGGATTGGGTTTGGTTTTAAAAAATCAACCCCAACCTGGGAAATGGGGTATCCCTACATCTATCTAATGTCATTTTAAAAGCTTGTGGGAGTAAAAACCCCAATGGCCCCACCTTAGGGCCCCTTTGGTTTACTTCTTTTAAATTTGGGGTTTAAAAAAAAAATTTTTTAGGTTTTGAATTTCATTTTTTGAATCAGATTTTTTGGTTTAAGGGGGTCACCCTTTGGGGGGTATTTATTTTTTAAAGGGTTTTTTGTTTTTAAAAAATTTTTTGGTTTATAAAATTAAACCCAGGGAACTACAGTTTTTTTAAATTATTTAATCTCAAAATCAAATTTTAATTTATTTGGTTAATTTGGGATATTAAATTTTTTTAACTTATAAATCAAAACTAATTTTCTTCTATAACTCGTGTTTTTTTTTTCACTACATAAATTTCCCACAACTCATGTGATTTTTTTGATTTCCTGGGGAAATTCTACTAAAGTGATAATTGCTTAGATATAAAATTCAAACTTTTAAAAATTTCAAAAGAGATAATTGCTTACACAAACAGTGAATGATTTTGGGTTTCTACCCAAATAATTTGGAAATCAGAAGCATGAAATATAATTTTAGTCAAACTAATACCAAAAACTTTTATTTTGGGAAAAATTTTTATTGGAATAAAGGTATATAAAATGGAGTATTTTTTTTAGATATTTTTTTTTTTTTCAAAAAAAAAAAATTTTAAAAAACAAAATTTAAACCAAAAATTAAAATTTTAAAAAAACTTAATGTATTTTTAAACTAAAAAAAAAATATTTTAAAGGGTAATAAAAATTTTTAAAAAACTCAAAATTTTTAAACTTTAAAAGACAAAGGACCTATTACTTGTGCCATACTAAAAAAAAACTTTTTTTTATTTTTTTTGTTAAGTTGTTTAAAAAAAATCCTGTTTTATTTCTTTTCTCCAATCTTTTTTTTCCCTACTTTCCAATAAATTTGTACCCCTTGGTCTTATTATTTTCTTTTTTTTTTTTTTTAGGGAATTTTTTTCCCCTCTTTATAGATATGGAGATAAATTTGAGGAAGTAAATGAGTTAAATTTTCCCAATTTTAATTTTGATAAATTTTTAAGAAAAAAATGAGGGAATTTTAGTTTTTTTTTTAAATTTGGGGAATTAATTTTTTATAAATTTGTAAGAATATGTGATTAATATTTAAAAACCTTAAATTTTAAATTTTAAAATTTTAAAAAAAATTTTTTTTATAGCATTTTGAACTACTTATTACAATAACTTTTAAGTTTTTAATTTTAATGAAATTTATTTCATTAAATTTAAAGTTTCTAAATGTGATTAAATAAAATCTTTATGAATTTTGGGGGATTGCAATTACAAGTGATTTAAAATTTAGTATAATTTTTCTCTTAAAAAATAGTTTAAAACCTTCATATAAAAAATTTTACTTTTTCTCCTCGTAATGTTTTTATGAATAGAAAAAACAAATTATAAGAGTCCCTTTATAAAAACAAAAATCTTTTTATTTCAAAAAAATTGTTTTGCACAAAAAGTAGTAATGAATCGAAAATTTTTAATATCCTTTGGGGGGCGAGGTTTTTTTTATTCAATGGAGTTTTGGGGAAAAAGGGGTTTTGAGTACAAAACAGGGTAATGGGTTGGATTTAGGTTTTATAAGACCCATCCCAACCTAAATTGGTGGAAACCTTATCTCAAAACCCTTTTTTTCATTCTAAAAGCTTGTGGAAGTCCTTTCCCAAACGGACCCTTTACCCCCCTTTGGGTTACTTACTTAATTGGGGTCGAAAAAAATTTTATTTGCTTTTGCTTTGTTTCTTCTTGGGAAACACGATTTAATGGGAAGGGGGTTTGCTTTAGTATTAATTTGAGGTCTTGTCCCCAAAAATTTTTTTGGTTTGTTTAAATCAAAAAAAGGGCTACTTGTTTTTTTTGAAATTTCTTAATCTCTCAAAATTTTAATTAATTTAAAGTTAACTTGATATTTAAAATTTTAATTTTATAAATCAATACTAATTTTTTTCCCTTTAAATTGTGATATTTTTCACTACATGATACTTCCAAACTAAAGTGACACTTTTAAATCACGTGGCACTTCTACTCAAGTGTATTTCACAATTTTGGAGATTGATGCCCTCTCTGGCGTAAACCCGGGGCAAATTTTCAAAAAAAAAAGGAAAAATAGAGAAATATATTTATTTTAATTTTTAAAAGGAAAAGTAAGACCTATCAAAGTAAGTGTAATATTAATATAAAAATTTGATATGCTATAGGGCCTTTTCCTTTGATTAAAAAACTGCAACCCTTAAAAATTTAAAAGAGATTTAAATTGGGTTTCACGGACCGTTTTTTGAGGGGTTGGTCAAAAAAAATAATTTGGAAAAACGGGAAAAAGGACATATAAAAGTTGGTCAAACAAATACCATGACTTTTTTTCTAGGTTTTAATTTTCCCCGAAACAAAGGTATACAAAAACGTAGTATTTTTTTTTAGATATAAAAAATTAAAAAAAATAAAACTTTTTAAAAACCCAGAATTTTCTGAATTTAAAATTAAAAATTTAATGTACTCTTTTTTTTTTCCCTTTAATTTTGCCTATTATAAAAATTTTTTTTTGGGGATTGATTTAAAGCCCCCCAAAAATCCTTATTTGGGTTTAATTTTTGGGGGCCCCAATAGTTTGGGCTTGTGATAGGGAAAAAAAAAGGCTGGCTGCAAAAAATGACCCCTTTTGCCGGCCCTTTAAAAGGCAAAGTCCTATCCTTTAACCAGCGAAAATTTAATTATAAAGGAAAAATTTTGGGAGAGTAAAAAAATTTTGTGATTAATTTTTTTACTTCAATAAATTTGTTTTGGGGTTTTTTTATACCCGTAAACCTAAATGTAATTTAAAGGGAAAAATATCGTTAAGAACCTTTCGATTTCTATTTTTTTTTTATTTTATTCTTTTTTTTATCAATACCTTTTCTAAACTTTCTTTTACTTTTTACTTTAAGGGAAAAACAAAATCCCCCTTAAAAAATTTTTTAAAATTATTAAATTTATTTATTAATTGGGTTTTAAACCTAAACACTTTCCCAAGAGAAATAAATCAAAAATTTTTAAATAAGTCCCCTCCCCCAACTTAGAAAAAACACAAAAATTTTGGGTTTTTTTAAAAGCATGCCAAGTCGTTTAAATCTTTTTATAATAAAATTTAAATTTATTTCCCATCATGCAACCCCTAGATCCTTTGGGAACCACTGTTGACCTAAACCTTCCCAAAAGGGTCTAACATAAAAACCCCAAAAAGCTAACTCAAAACTTTTATACTCTTTAATTTCAATTTGATTTTTCCCTATTTAAAATTACCAATTAAAAAATTTTTAATTAATTTATTTCTTTTAAGTTTTTTTTTTTTTTTTTTTTTACCCTGGTTTCTATGGGTGTGAAAAAAATTAACAAGAAAAGGGGCCCCAACCAAAAAAAATGTTGGCGGAAGCCAAAATTTGCTCTAATTCAAAGGGGGGACTTCTTCTGTTTTAAACATTTTGGAAAGAAAAATTTTTATTGAGAAAAAAAGCCGGGGAAAAAGATTGGAAATATCTTTTTGTGTTCAACTTTTTAGACCCCTTGGAGGAGAAATTTCCTTGTTTGAAATGGAAAAAAGTTGGATATATTTTAAAAAAAAGGGGGGCATTTGTTCAAACTTAACGAGGGTTTTGTTTCCAAGGCCATGGTTTTTTTTTGAGTAAAGCAACCCGGGGGTTTTTGGAAATTTATTGATTATTTAGGGTTTTAAAAGGTTGAAAGTTGAAAGTACTTGTTTCTATCCCCCCTTCGATCAATTATAAGAAAATTTTGATTTTAGTCCACAAAGATGTTTTAAATACCCAAGGTATTAGCGTTTAACACTTCTTTAAGGGGTATAGGACATTGTAAAAACAGCATTTGATGTGCAAATTTTATGTTAAAAAATTTTCAAAGCATTTTGAAATTTTTCATTTTTACAAATAGAAAAAATAGCAAGAGCGTGTAAACACGCTCTATTATTATGGACTTTGCATGCATTTATCCAGGGGCCATGAAAAAGGGGGGTTTGCGAAAAATTTGTCCAAAGATAGTGCTCTATGATCTTTTAAAAGATAAGCTTAAACGGGACCCTTTTTGGTTTTGAAGATGAGCAAAATAAAAGGTTTTTTTGTGGCTTTGTTCCGTTCCAAAAAGGGCCTTTCTTCCCTGAATTGATTGTTTTTTAAGTTGAACCGGGGTCGCTATAATTTTTACGTTTTTCCAAAAATTTTAAACGAATTATGGCATCCAACAACCACACCCAAACCCTTAAACCTGGTTTAATAAAAAAATAAATGGTTTTAAAGAAGGAGGGTAAAAATTCTTTTTCTTTCTCCCCAGGGGGGAAAAGATATATATGATACTAACAAAAAAACATAATTCTACCCCAAAAAAAATAAAAAAATAAAAATTTTTTTGGAAAGTTTAAAAGTGCAAATTTGAGTGTCTGAAAATCTTTGCATACTTTGTCTGTAATTTTTTTCCCTTTTTAAAAAATTGTGATCTATCATAAATGAAGTAAAGATTTTTTTTTTTCTTTTCTTTTCATTTAACATGAATTTTCTTTAATTATAAATTTTGGTTTTTAAAAATCATGTTTTTTTTTTCATGATTTTTCTTTTTATAAAATACACTGTGAAAACTCAAAAAGATGTGAAAATTTTTTCATCATTAATTTTATTTTTAAAAAAAAAATTTCAATCGGTTTTAAAAAAATAACATCAATTAAACCCCAAATTTGTATAAGATGACACCCAAAAGAAGAGTTTGTTTTTTAAAAAAACCCAACTGAGTGGTAGGTTAAAATCTTTTCAAAAGTCAGTGGGTTCTACAAAAAGATACAATTTTTTAAAAAAATTAAAAAATCATTCAAAATTTTGATAAGTGTATCAAAACCCCTTAAAAAAAGTAAATTTTAAAAACCCGATAAAAATGAAATAATAATTTAAAAATAATATCCAAAACCAATCATCATAATCTTAAATTACCTTGATAAAAAAAAAGGATCTGGGTACATTTGTTAATTTCCAATCTACATTCCCTCCCCTTTTAGATCCCCCAAGCATGGTGGGCTTGTGGTGGTGGGAAAACAAAATTTTTACTAGATTTGTAATGGTAAAATAAGGGGAAAAAAAGGGAAAATGGACTTGTGTATTCTTATTTTACTGAAAAGTGGGGGATATGTAGATATTGAGATCAATTGATTTTCCTTATTTAAGCAGCACATTTAGTTATTGCTGTTAATAAAAGTTTTTTTTAAAAAAAAAAAAAATAAACGATATCAATCCTATGGGAATACGAATAAAGTTTTTTTAAGACCTAAGTGCTACCTAAGTTATTCAACAAAATGATTAAAAGAGGTATAAATTAAATAAAACTAATTCAACCATAAAGCAAGGGATTAAAGACTACTAAGCTAAAAAGATGCATAAGATTGTGCTTAGCTCGCTGGCATGAATTTACAATTTTGCAAAAGGGTTTTAGAGCGAAAAATTTAGAGTTTCGATCCCATAAATTTATTATTCCATCATGGGCATCAGTAAACATAAATTTAAAAATTTGAAAGTTCCAACTTCCCTTTGAGTATTAGCAAATTCAAACTGCATTAATTTTTGAAATAAAAGAGAACTTAAAAGAATTTGGTACTCCCTCCTAACTTAATTCCTTGTCTCATTTATCGATTCATCATGTAATCCCCCCGAGTTGATGGGTTCGCATGCGAACCAACTTTGACCCCCCTAACCAGCGAGTCTTTTTTTGAGTTGAATTGGTCAAATTTCGGTTGGGTTACCAGTTCAACCCAACCCTTTGCCCATTTTTAGCTAGCTTGATGTTCTACAAATTCAAAGTTTTCACTTTAAGGAGCCTTCACTCAAGTGCTCCATACAGTTGTATGAAGCATGAACAAAGTCCCTCTTCCATTAGAGTGTGTCTTCTAATAGATTTCATTTGAAACCTCTTTTTATTTTTATTCATTTTCCTTCCTTGTAAGGCATTGTTGTTTTGCGTACTTGTCTTAGCACTTAGATTTCTCTCGAAAGATTATTTTTCTGAGTTCTTTACCAAAAATACAAATATAACATGACGGATGTAGACACACAATTTTTGCTCCCTTTTTATTATTATTATTATTATTATATATTATTATATTATTATTATTATTTATTATTATTATATTTTTATAATTATTATTATTAAACAAATATAATTTGGTTGCATAATAAACCAAGACACAGGCTAATGGCCTAACTGAAACAGTGCATGCAAAGTCCCCATTGTCCCAAAGTTCAAATCACATAGGTGCGATGTTGTGCAAAAAAAATTTTCATTGTGGAAAATGTGTGTTCAAAACACATTTTCTCCTTCCAGTGAACAGTTAAGAAAAACATGTTTTGAACACACTAAAACCCGTGATTAACTTGTTTTTCCCTTTTTGGGATGCCCTATTTAGAGCTCTTTTTTACCCCCCTTTTTCTTTGTGATTTCACCAAATCATTGGCAAAATCACATAGATCACATTTCCCCACTATGCATCCAAGCCAGAAAAGGGTCTAAAATACACTTAATTAATTAGCTAAAATCAGCATGAAAAATAGAAAAAAATCATTTCTCACAAAAATTGTTTGTATATTTAGCTCAATTTGGACAAAATCGAAGCTTCCATGGACTTTTCAAGCAAGTACAAGCATCCAGTGATTCTTTTTTACTCAAATTACAGTCAAATTCATTGAATTAAAGTCAAAAAATTTATCAAAAACCCATTAAATTGAAAATCGAAAGTTCATTACAGGAATTGACCTTCCATGATTAATTCAAGCTTGGGCAGTATAAAAGGGGCCCTGGGAAGGCATTAAGGAGCAAAGAGGATTGATTCTCATTCAAAAGAAATTTTTTTTCTTTTCTATCTCTAAGTTCTCCTTCTACGTCCTCGTCTTTTTTTTTTTTCTCTTCTTTTCTTCTCTCGCGAAAATTTGAGTCTCTTTCGTTGTTCTCGGTCACTCGAAGCGTCACCGGAGGTTGCTGTCGGAAGTTGATGGTCATCCCTAACTTTTATCGATAGCTGCACAGGTTTGTCATCTTTATTTATTTATTTTCTTTTCTTTCTTTTATTATTCTTATCATTATTATAAATATATATATATTCCCCTAAATTTTTTTCTTTATTATTATTATTATAAAAAAAAACATTTAAAAAAAATTCTTTATTTTTATTATTGTTATTTAAAAAATTTCTTTATATAAAAAAACACATTTTCCCTAATTCTTTTTTTTTTTCATTTAGAAATTTCTAAAAATATATAAATAATATAATATTTTTTAGACTATTTTTTTTTTTAAAAAAAGATGTTTCCTTTTAAAAAAAATTAGTATAATTTTTTTTTATAAATAGTTTTTTGGTCTCTAAAATAATATAATAATTTTTTTAATTTTTTGAACTACGACCAATTTAATCTTGGACAGCGGATACATAAGCACCTACGAAGTGACCTAAAAAATAAATTTTTTTTTTTTTTACTTTCTCTATTTTAAACATTTTATCAAAAATAAATAAATAAAAAAAATAAAATTAAATTTTAATTCTTGAAGGTTAAAGTGACAATCGTAAATTTTTAATAATAGCCCCCAACTCCAAATCTTAGTTTTATTTGAAATATTCTATGCGGCTGGTAGCTAAATTAAGACTAATATGCTTAATTAGTCTTAATTTAATATTTTATGGATCTCGATTGGGTGGCAACTCCTTTTTCACCAAGTTAGATAAAAAAAATTTTCCTAATTTTAGTTTAAAGATTTACATTAAAGGGGTATAAGGTTTAGTGTAAATAAAATTAGGAAAAATAAACCAGAATTTAGGCTCGACAGGATGACAACTCCACTAAGGATTCAAGTAGGTTAGCCATTTAAAACCTTCCAAAAATAAATTTTATTTTTTTAGGACTATTCATTGAAGTTTATTATATTATTATATTATTATTATTATTATTATTATTTTTTAAATTATTTTATTATTATTATTATTTATTATTATTATTATTATTTTTTATTATTATTATTATTTGTACTAACTTTTGTTATGCAGGATTAAGTTTATTTTATTTTTAATGTGTGTTAGATACGGTCAAACCTAGATCGTCTTAGTTATTAGGATGGGAAGCCATTATGTAAGTTTCGAGCACAGTGAAATGACCACTCTTGGGATCAAATAGGCTATCTCACTCAAACTTCGATGTACCCCATAATCCATTTCTTTAAAAATTTGTGAGAGATTATAGAGTTTGGAACTTTTAGAACCTACCTTGTGCATACATGAAGTCATAAATGGCAAGTAAATGCTAAAGTGATGTGAAACAAAGTTGCAAATACAAGTTTTGAAGTACTTTCCCTATAAAAGTAATATTATAATTAGAGATGTAATTTTTATTTTTTAATAAAAAATATAAATTGGAAACTTTTGTAACAAAAGATTTTGAGTTGTGTCTTAATTTAATATTTTTCCCAATCTCGATTGAGTTGTGACTCCTTTTTCTCCAAGTTATATAAAAATAAAAATTTTCCTAATTTTTAGTAGAGGAGTTAATTAAATGGGTAAAAGGTTTGTGTAAATCAATTAGGAAAATGAACCAGAATTTAGACTCGACAATGGATTAGATGAAAATATGTATTTATGTTGTGTTTTAGGTGGTCAATTCTCTTTAAAAAGTTTTAGTATTGTTCTTAACATAGAAAATACTCATGGATGGTACCATCAATAATTTAATGTTTGTTGATCACTGGGGTAGATATTTTTCCTCCTATGATTTATAATAATGAATTATCTTTAAAATAACATTTTTTTAGGGGTAAAATACTATACATTTCAATTTTGTAAGTGTTTTATAACATACCTAAATTTTTTTGTAGGGACTGAATTATGTTTACAAATTATTATAGCCAGCATTCATTTTCTTAATGACAATAAGACTACTCAGTCTTTTTCTTGTTGTCCATGTTGGTTATACAAGGTGATATAATTGGTGTTATAAGGGAAATTTTTGTAAGATCGGTGAAGAATGGTTGATTAAAAGTTTTGTTAATAGATTTATGGGTGTTATTTGAGTTCTTGTTGTTTGATGAAAAAGACTTGTCAATTTACGCAGACTGAAAGAAAGGTGAGTAGATTAGGTTTTTCGACTTGATCTTGTATCCATAAAAAAGGTTTAGTTGTGTCCTTTTTTTTTTTCTCTTTCCATTTGTTTTCCCCTTTAATCAAAAGCCATAAGAATTGATCAATTTAAAAATTAGAGTAAATTAGGCTTTAATCCATGTATAAGATACACATTGGAAAATTGTTTTTATTGCTGATAAGAAATTAAGATACAATTGAATTGGGGTTTATTTATGTCAAAGTAATTTAAATGGTTGATTTGTTGGAATTTGTTTTACATTTAATTTGGTAAGGGATTGAATTAGGAGTATGATTCTTAAATATTTTGAGGGAATAGCAAGTCAAAAATCTTTTTTGGGGGGTTAAAAACAATTTGGGGTAAAACAAGTGTTAGGTTAATAAATTACTTCAAATTGAATTTTTGAAAAGCTAGAATAGGTGGTTTACCTAATTTTTAAAAAAGTCATTCCCCTTTAAAACGATATTGAATTTAAAAAAAAAAAATTACAAATTTTCCTAACACCCCTAGTTAAATGCTTCTAAAAGTAACATAATTTACCTATATTTAATTTTGTTAGATTGAAAGGGGTCTTTTAAAAAATGCATCAAAAAAATGTTTTAAAATTGAAACTTTTTAGCATAATTTAAATGTAAATTGCTGTGATGGGGTCGAATCCAAAAAAAATAAAACCTACTCCTAACAAATTTTATGATTTGCATATATGGTGGTAGGTCAATCCACAGAGATTGATTAAATTTTTTTCTATTCAGATAATAACGGGGAAAAAGGAAAAAGGGGGGGGGGGGGGGGGGGGGGGGGGGGGGTAGGTTTGTTTGTGAATCAAATAAAGTTAAATAAATAAGAAAATTGTATATGGTAAAAGCCAGCCAAAGGAATCAAGATAGTTTTAAATTTTAGGAAATTTATCACGTGCAAATGTTTTCTATTCTTATTTTCCTAAAAACTGGTTATGGTTATTTAAAAAGCTCTAACAACCTATCTCTCCTTACTTCCCCGAAACCCAGACAAGCGCTTTGAATTTTTTCCTTATTTATTTAAACAACCAAACAAGCGCTTAGGATTTAATCTACAATGATTAAATTAGGAGACCACCAATTCTACCAGTAATTATAAGATAAACCCATTTAAAAATGACACACACCTCCATAAAAATGAATTTTTATCATCTCTTTTTTCCAAACATTTATTTCGCACTAAGACTAGAAAAATCAAACAATTAGGTTTTTCGTGCTTTTTGACAATATATTAAATTCAAAATTTGGGAAAGAGCTCTATTC
>JBBMOL010003493.1:0-15750 GCA_037954665.1 Laguncularia racemosa | reverse complement strand
CTCCTCCTTAAAATTTTAAAAAAAAAAAGGAAAATCTACGCGTACACGGTCGAAGGCACGGCCGGCCTCTAAGCCGTTTTAAAATTCGAAAATTTTTTTTCCTGTTCGATACCCTGCTCGAGACACGGCCGTGCTTCAGGCCGTGTTGGTTTAAATTGGAAAATTTCCTTTTTCGAAAACCCTGCTCGAGACACGGCCTTTGTTTCAGGCCGTGTGTGAATACCCTGTTCGAAATACAGGGCCATGCGCAGAGGGCCGTGCTTTAATCCACCCAATGTGTAGGGGTTCGGATGTTTTTCGTCGGAAACTTCAATACCTTCACCTTTTTTTCTAAACCCAAATTGTTTATTCTCGAAACTCCCCACTGTCCACAATAAAATTTCAAACACCCGCCCATAAACAGTACATCTATTTCGGAACAACAAATTGTCTCGGGGGTCTTCTCATCGCACTTTGGTGCTAAACATAAAGCTTTTGATGACATTTGCCTCTTCTTTTTTTCCCCCAATTTTCTTCTTCACCTTTAAAACCATCCCCTCCATCCGGTTCACAACACCCTAAATCACCCCCCCTTTGGGCCCAAAAAATTTTTGTTTGGTCTCCAAAAGGGGGCACTCTTTGGGAAATCGAGGGCCCCGGGTTTGGGTTTGGGCATTTTTTAACCCCTTTTTTGGGGGGGGGTTTAAGCATGGGGTTTTTTTTGGGGGTTTGGTGCCCCGGGGCCCCTTTGGGGGGCTTCCCATCTATAACCTCTTTTTAACCCCCCCTTTTTGGTTTTCCTGGAAAATTCCCTTTATATTTTAACCGGTTGTTTAAACCCCTTTTCTTAAAACCTTCGGGGGTTCCCCCCCACAAACCTAGGGGGCCTTCTTTTTCCCAAATCTTTCCCCAAAAAGAGCCATTTTTTTTCGCTTCTTTGGGGACATTGCTTTTTAAAAAAACATGAACTCCTATCTTCCCCTTTAAAATTTTTTTTTTAAACCTTTTAGCCCGTCCGGATTTTAAAGCCCCCTTTCTGCCTTTCCCGCCCCTGTCCCCCCTACTCTAGACCCTTTCCCTCTAAAGCTAATTATGAATTCCCCCGGGTATTTTTTTTTAAAACCTTTTCCTTGACCCTGTCTACACTTTTTGAAAAATGCTGAAATAATATTTGTTCGTGTTAGGGGTAAAAAATTTCCCTTTGAATCAATTGCTTCATTCTTTTCCCAAATTTTGCACTGGTTGCTTTCCTTCTCTATTCCCTTTTTCTGCAACCTCCCCCCAACCATCCCGAACCCCCCTCCTTTCAATTACAAGCCACTAACTTATTTTTCGATCCTCTGCCCACTTCCTTTATAATAAAAAAGAAAAGGGTTTCTACCTCTCCCAAACCAATCTAATAAATCCTCAATATTCAAATTATTGGAAAAAAAAAAGGAGGGTTTTTTTCTAACCTTTTAATTTAAAATCGTTTGGGGGGGTCTCCTTGATATCCCCCATGGTGTTTCCCTGGATATCCACCCCCCACCATATCCTCTCCGCTTTTGGTTTTTTGGGGATTCCGATAAAATTTCATTTTTTCCTCATCAAAATCCAGGGTCACACGTTTTAGATTTTTTGGGATTTGCAGCTAAAAGGTTTTCTGTTGATGGAACCCCAAAAAGGGGCAGGTTTTTCCCCCGGGTCGTACTCTTTAACGTCCTACCCTCTTTTTTCGCATTGGTTCCCATCGCACCCGAAACACTCAACCGATCATCAAAAGGGGGCGGGGGGTTCAAAACGCCGGGGAAAAAAAGGTCTCTGTTTTCCCCATGGTGCCCAACACTATTTTTTTTTGGGCCCTGCACTTCGGTTCCGGTTTTTCCCCATATCCCGGGGCCAACTTTCCGGAACATGCCCGCCTCCTAAACTACGTCACCTGACATCTCCTTTGGAAAATTTTTTTCCTTGCTCTGTTGCCAACGGACGCAGCGGGGGGTTTTAACGTAGAGAAGAAAGGGAGAATCACTCAACGAATGAATCTCACACCACACAAGGGTTGGGCTCAAAAACCCGTTAATGGGGGGAAAATTCTCTCACGAAAAAGTTTTTCAGAATATAAAATAAGGGGCATAACCCTAACATGACTGAAAAAGGGATATATACTCCTCCTTTTAAAAAATCAAAAAAAAAAGGGAAAATTTTAAACCCCTACACGGTCGAAGGCACGACCCCGTTTCCTCTAAAAACCGGGTTTGATTCTAAAGATTTCTTCTTCGATACCCTCTCGGACACGGCCGTGCTTCAGGTGTGTTGGATTTTTGTTTAAAAATTTCTGTTCGATCCCTGCTCGAGACACGGGGCCCTGCTTTGGCCGTGTGTGAATACCCTGTTCGAAAAAACACGGCCGGGGCTTCAGGCCGGGGGGCAGAGACCGTGGCTTTTGACCATTTTGCTCGTGGGCTCTTGGGATCTCCTCCATCAAAGATATTGGTTAATGAATAAATTTATAAATTCAAATTATGCAATTATGCTTTTGACTCATTAAAATTCCCAAATCACCACTATTCTAGTCATCTTAGTTTGTGTTTTGGAGATTATCAAGTAGGGGCTTTGGGGGGGGTTTTTTGTATATTTGTCATTTTTTTTTTTTATTTTTGCATTTCATTAGAGAAAGATTTCCGAAAAAAAAAAAAATAATTGGAAGAAGGGAAAAAAAGAAGTAAACACTTAGCAATCTTAAAAATAACTTTATGAATGGAGCTGGAAAATGAAAAAAGATATACTTTTTAAATACATCCCCTCATTATTCAAACAATCTAAAGAAAACAAGATTAATTTTCTTTACGAGACACAAAAAAAAAAAAAAAAGATAAAAAAAAAAAAAAACCCGGGTTTGGGGTTATTTTAAACAGGAAGAAACTCATAATTAATTAAACCGATGTAATTCCTTCGTCTTTTTTCCCTCTTGGTCTATGGGATTTTGCCTCTGCATGGTTTTCTTCCAGCCACTGACTAGTCCCCTTGACAAGGCAAAAATACACAAAATAAAAAAAAAAGAAAGTGAAGAGAGAGGTTTGGGGGGGACGAAAATTGTATCCCATTTCTTCTTCGGCCTACATTATTATAAAAGTTTCATTGGATTTAAAATTTTGCAAGGAAATAGCAAACGGTATAGAGTACCTTTGGGTTTTTTGAGCAGACAATGCAAGTTGGGGCCCTTTAATTTCATTCTTTTATACATAATGGTAGCTTTGTCAAGAGTCTCTTTTTAAAATTCGTCAAGGCAATACTTTGTATATATATTTTTTCCCTTTTTGTTTCCTTTACCCCAACAAGCGAGAGCAAATTTTAAAAGAGCATCTAGGCAAAAAAGTTTCCCATTAATACTAAAATTTTATTTTTTTGGAAAATGAATAAAGTGTAAGTACTAATGTTTTTTTAATATATGTGAAAATTTATTATAGTTTTTTTTTTAAATTTAAATTATTTATATTTTTATTATTAAAAACTTTATAAATACTTATAAAACATTAATTAATACATATAATCTTTTAAATACTAGGGAAAAGCTTTTTCTTTTATTAAGGCTATATAAAACCCTTTTTTTGACGAAAAGGCTTAGCCAACCACCCTCCCCAAAAATGGGGAAAAGAGCAACTTTTGAAAATAAATGACATGACCAATAAATTTTGATATTTTCTTTCGTGAAAATTTGATTCACCAAGCAAAAAATGAAGGCTTTGGGAACTTCTAATCGCGTGCAATTAAATTTATATGCTTTCACATTTTTTCTTTATTTGCCCCTTAAACTTGTCAACTCTATAAAATAAAGGTATAAGGAAACACCGTGTGGTCGTGACTTGGTGCACAGATCCAAGATTCCTTAAGAACATCGCATTGCATGATTATTTTTGATAAATTCAAAAAGGTTTACTTTAAAAAGGGATGTTTCTTTTGCGCAAAATTAGCATAAGACACATGAAAATTTGGGCATAGAAAGGGCGTAAAAAGGGATGGCATGAGGGTTGTGACGCGAAAATTTCTGTTATAACAATTTGCTATATCACCAAACGATATAAAAAAAGTTAACCTTTTAAGGTTATAGAAGTGATAATACGTAAGACTACAAAAAAAATTTGCTTCGAAGCTTTTTCCAACAGTAGACAGTCATTGGAATTATAAATGGATTTAAAAATTAAAAGAAAATAGAATTTATTTTTATAGCATGGGAAAAATATTTTTGTATATATAAAATAAGTTTTTTTAATTTTTAAAATTAAATAAAACCCAAAGGGTTTAAATTTTGGCGAAATAACCCAAAGAGGTGGGGTTTTTTGGGGACATTTCAAGATCAAGTTATTTAAACCCCCGCTTGATCTAATGGCCCTCTTTTCTCATTTTTAACATTGCAATAACAAAAATGCCCTCAAAGACCCACAAAAAAGGGCTAACGGAAAAAGTAGTAGAAATAAACCCTTTTTTTTGTTGGGTTTTGGGGATTTCAATCACTAAAGAACATGCTTAGGATTTTTGGATTCATATTTCTAAGAAAATTTGTTTAATGTATTGTTAAATTTAGAATAAGAAGTAAAACGGAAAAAACATAGGAACAGGCAATTTTAGGGATCTCAATTGCAATTCAAAACAAGTAATTGCATAAAAATTTTTGTAATTTTATTAGGATTAGCAAATTTTTTTTTTTAAACAATTAATTTAGATTTTACAAGAAATTTGACTGGGGAACAATTGGAGAAGAGGAAAAAGGGGAATTTATGATGGAATAGATACTACATGGTTTTGGTACACACCTATGTACTTCTCATGGGCAAAATTCAAAAGTGTAGAGAAAGGTATACATCACCAAAAACACCCCTATACTTGAGCCAAAATTTCACAAATTCATAGAAAGGTGGGAGGCCACTATTTCACGAAAATGTACCCTACTGTGTTGAAAATAAAAGGGCCAAATTTCATTAACATGTACCTTGGGGGTGCTGGGGTAACAAAAATTTCACAGAAAGGTACACGATTAGTAGCACACTGTGTTCTATTTTCCCGTATCTCTCTACACGACTACTCACAAGATTGTGTTGTTTTTAGGATTGCTTTCAAATTTTATTTAATTTTTATTCAATTTTATTTAAATGTTTCGTAATTGTGGATTTAAAATAGGGTTTGAGGGTTTAAAGGGGTTAAAAAAAGTGTGGAAGAATTTATTTTCTAATTATCAAAGGGATGTTTTACTGTATTTGTTTCTTTTGTGTGTTTGGTTTTTTGGCCTTTGAAATAAAAATTTCTAAAAATGAATTTGGGTTTTTTAAAAATTTAATTTAAGGAAAAGAATTATTTTGGGGGTTTTAAGTTGGGATTCCGGGTTTTTTGGTCCTTAAAAATTTTTAAAAAGGTTTAACCCCCAAATTTTTTAAAGGGAAGTTTTTAAAGGGAAAGGAAAATTTGGGGCTTAAAAAAGGGGGGGCCAATTGGGTTTTTAAATTTGGGATGGTAGACCCGAAAAAAAAGCAATAAAAAATTAAGAAGTTGGAAACTCTTGGCTTTAAAAATATATAGTTAAGATAAAAAGGTTTTTCCATAAAAGGGGAATAAAAGGGGGAACCAAAAGGCCCGGGAAAAAAAAAATTTAAACATTGAATTTTAAATTTGAAAACCAAAAAAGGGAAATTTTTTGGGGATTGTGGTGTGTAATTTGCTAGGATTTTAAGGAACCAAGAAGGGGTGTTGGAAAAAAGGGGGATAAAAAATATGTTTGAAGGTCAGTGATCTTGAGGTGGCATCTTAATGATTGGTATGTGACGTTGTTCCTAGTAGAGTCACATATCAAAATGATCCAAATAGATTTACTAGTATCTTATATGGATGGATTCATGTTATGGTATGGAAGGACTCTTGGACTTATGGATAATGGGGAGTACCAATTGTTGTATATGTATAATTTAGGTATGGAATAGACTCATGAACAATAGGGAGGACCCGTTTTCATATATATATATAATATATGTATGTGTGGAAGGACTCTTGGACTTATAGATAATGTGGAGTACATACTATTGTATATGTATAATTATGTAAGGTTTAGACTCATGGACAAAGGGCAATACCCTTTGTTGTGTATATGTGTGTGTGTAAGGTTTGCATAGTGGAAGGACTCTTGGACTTATAGATAATGTGGAGTACCTACTATTGTATATGTATAATTATGTAAGGTTTAGACTAATGGACAAAAGGCAATACCCTTTGTTGTGTATATGTGTGTGTGTAAGGTTTGCATAGTGATTATGATGACAAGATTTGTGTGTTGGAAATAAATGATGTGAAGATAATAAACTATGTTTGGATATTCTGTTGCATTCTGTTTGTGTTGGTATTTCTGGCATAACATGCGCATGTGTTTGTGAGTATATAGTGTACTAGCTATTAGCTCACCCTTATAGGACCACTTTTACTTGTAAGTACTTCATGAGAAGTCATATGAGATGATAGGGGAGACAAACCAAAAATTCTAAGGAGAATGTAGAGTATGTGTACTATGAGGAGTTATAGCCAGGTGAAGAGAAAGATAGATATTGAATTATTTTGTTTAATTGATTTGAGATCATGGTAGTTACTTAAGTTCTTAAATGCTTCTGCTGTATTGATTAGAGGAGATTGAATACGGTTTGTTTTATTGAAGATGGATGTTCTTTTCAATCTCTTTTATGTGTAGAATACTTTTGTTAATTGTTATGGATATTTGAATGTTGATAGTGAAATTAGTAGATTTTGAGTCTTTGTGTATCTTCACTTAGTAAGGACATGTGGCAGGTTATACTAGTCTTAGGTTCCAAGGCGTTACACTTATATTACATAGAGAAGCAACTACACTTGTGTTGAATGATAACCCTAGCAGTTGATAGCAAGAAGTGATTAAAAAAATAAATAAATAAAAACTATCCTCCACTTGAGAGTAGCCTTGCATTTCCTCACTTCAAAATCCATTGATCATTGCTTTCATGCCATTATGATTCTAAGGGTGGCTACCTACAATAGAGTTTATAAGGGTGTCCGCATCTCAATAAGGGGTAAGAAATAAACATTACACAATACATAAATTAGCTAGCAAAGTCCTATCAACAAATTTTTAATTCAAGCGAAATTGCTATTAGAGTGTTGTGCGATGCACATAGGTTTCAATAAACCCTTAACTCAAAATTGAAAAGAGTAATTTTATGAATCCTACACTATAATTCTAAAATCCTAAAACTTGATATCCTAAAAAAAAAAAAAAAAGTAGACATTAAGAAATATTTAACTTTACAAAATATTTGGAATAACTAACTTATACTAGCTTAAAATGTATAGCTATATCATGAAATGGGCCTCCATTAATTGTCAAAGATTAAGATTGAGAAATTACAATTTGATGAGGTATATTAGTTGGGCCAAACTGTTCATTTGATTTGTTTATGTGTGTTAAGCCCATTTATGCCTTATTTAAAGATGTAGTTAGACAATTTAATGTAGGCCTTTGGCTTAATAGTTAACTCATGATGGGAGGGCCCAATTGAATTATTAGAAACAAGCTAGATTCCCTCTCCACTCTTTACATTATGGATAAACTAGAATTAGCTAGTCCCATTAAGAGTTGTTAGATGAGAAGGAGGAGAGGAAGATTTAGTTACATACATTAGGACTAAAAATTAATTATGATGGTTATCAATACAAATACGTCTAACATAATTATATATATATATATATATATATATGTAATGCTCTAAGTTCATATAGGAGATTTGGGGAAATTCTTACATATGGCATCGATGTCAACCTCCTAATACTAAGTCTTCGATTCAAGGGTAATAGAATAAAGGGAAGATCTAAGCCTACTTGTAAGGTCTCATAATGAGGACATCACATCCTTAAGAAGGGAGAAGATTGTGATAGCCAATGTTTTTAAGAGAAGGGGGGGGGGGGGGGGGGGGGGGGGGGGGGGGGGTGGGGGGGGGGGGCTAAATGGATTATGAGAGATGTTGAGGTTGAGTAGTGATATATAAGGTCAAGTAGTAAATAATATGTCAATATTAGTTAGAAATTTTTTGATCAAGTAATTGAAAAGGCCTATTAATGTCTATTGGCTTATTTATTAATTACTTTTTGCTTGAAATGTTACAAATGGTATTAGAGCCTAACATATATGAATTTATAACCTTAACTATTCTAATTGAGTACAATCTACATTTCTTTAATATTATTATATTTTGTGTTGCCACAAATTCAGATACGAAATCTGAGCATATTTAGAAAAATCAAAAGGTTTTTCTTTTGTATTAAGCAATATCAAAGCCCTTATATACCTTTATTTTTTCTTTTTCTTTTCTTTCTTTCTTTCATTTTTTTTTTTTTTTTGCTAACCTCATATTCAATTTTACAACCTTGGTTGCATTAGAAAGTAATGGTGTTCATGTTATTTCTATTTAATCACCTAATTGCTTTGGTTTTCTATATAACTTTTCAATGGTCTACTTTCCCAAATTGATTAAAGAGTTGATTTTCTCATCTTTCTTATTGGTGATTGTAGCATATTGTCAATAAAAAAAAATTAATGAAAGCACTTATGGATATGTCAAGATTGATTCTTGCTTTGCCATAGCTTCATTAAACTTCCTTGAAATGTATATCTAATGTTTTGGGATTTATATTAATTTGCTTGTATTCCTGTTATGTTTATCTACTCTCATTAAAGTTTTAGTTTAGTAGTTTGACGCAATCTTCTTTGCTTTGATATTGATCTTCCATTGCAATCTTTATTAAAGTCAATAACATGATAATCTCACATAAATACATGACTATTTGTTTTTGTTATTGATTCCATGTTAAGAAATTTCTTCTATAATCTTAGGCACGTATTTTTCACATTAGGATGATGCAAAAGGTTTCAAAATTAATAATCAAAATTTGGGTTTTTCTTGATAATTAACTTCATTAACTATTGAATCTTGTTTGTGATTGTAAAACAAAGATTTTTTATGTTAAGTTTGAATAATTAGTTCATTAATGGAGATCTGATTATAAAGATGGAATCTTTTTCAATAAATATAAGTTAATTAATCTCTATTTAGGAGAAATTTTATATTAAGTATTCATGCTTTCTATTAATGAGTTGCTTGTTGATCTATTTAGTCATATTCATGAGATTATGTGCATGCCTAAATGATCCACTCAACCACTTCACTCAATACCCCATTGCCAAGTTAACCAATTTATTTTTATGAAGTTATAATCCTCTATTATTTCTATCAACTAAAAAAATTAGCTATTTAATAATTTGGGCAATTTATTGTGTTAGAAATGGGTATGTGCCATTTTAACATGTTGTTGATGATTTCTAGGAAATGTCAGCATATAATTTTTAATAAAATTTTTATCTTTTCTTTTATATATCATTGTTTCTTGAGAGCTTATTTGATTATATTAGATTTATATTTGCATTTTAAAACATTTAGATAGTGAATTTAATTTTAGAAATATAAATATCTATATCAAGGTTTTTTGGAATATAAATACTATTGACAATTTTAGAGATTAGTGGCTATTTTACTAATATGTATTGATAAGCATGTGTTGATAGTTAAATTCTTGATTACATGTTTCATTATGAGATATGCAATGTCCTAAAGAAGCCTATTAGTTTATATATTAATTGTAATAGAATTATTTGCATGTTGATATAAATTAAATAATAGTATCAATTTTGATTTGTTTTGTGATTTTGTAAATATATTTATTTTATGTTTGAATCCTAAATTACATATATATGTCCATATCTTGTGTGATTGTATTTTAGGTGTAGATATGTGATTAAGTGCATGGTGATTTGGGCAAATTTTATGTTATAGATGGTTTTATAAGTTGATAAGTGTATAGTTGCCACCAAAGTCATGTATTCTTTGAAACTTATATAATTATCTTATGATACATATAATAACTTTTTATCTTAAAATTATTATATATAATGACCCATCCAAAGGGGGTATTTATATTTTTTAATTTTAGGAATAGGGTGGAGCATTATGTAGAGATACATGGACCTAGAAAATTGATTTCACAAAAGAGAAACTTTTTAAAAGCTTGTGTACTCTCATTAGTTCACTTCACATTGGGAGATCCTAATGCATTTTGTATTCCTACCAAAAGGGGTTTGTAAGTGATGCGCTAGAATCTCGAGATGGCTAAAGCCATTTTGGGTTTCTATTGAAAGAAATTAACTAATTGCCCAATTTATTAACTTGATACATTTTTGTTGAAATTTTGAATGGTGCTAATTACAAGAAATGGGAATAAGACATTGAGTTTGCTTTGGGTATTATAGATATTGACCTGGCCTTACATGAAAATAAATTTACTAAACCCATTGATGAGAGTTCTATTGAACAAAATAAGTTATATTCTAGGTTGATAAAGATCCAATGATTAAGTCTTGTGGCCATAAAATGATCCATATTTGAACACCTCTTTAGTGGTTTACTTGAGGCCAACAATGCTAAAGAGTTTTTGCTACTACTGGCAATATATACCAAACCTCTAATAATGTATGAACACCTCTTTAGTGGTTTACTTGAGGCCAAAATGCTAAAGAGTTTTTGCTACTACTGGCAATATATACCAAAACCTCTAATAATGTTAAGATAAGAAGTTTTTTAAGTGAACTAACGGCTATAAAATATGAATAGGCAAGAGGGTTAGAGAGTATATCCTTAAAATGGTCCATATACAATCAAAACTCAAAAAAAGAAAGAAGAAGAAATTCCCTTTCTAATAGGTTCATTATTAACCATGCTCTCATTTTTTTACCACTTGACTTTGATCAAATCAAAACTACCTATAATACTCTTAATTCCACTTAGAATATCAATGATTTTATTTTTAATTATGTTGTTGAGGAAGAGAAACTATAGAAGGAAAAGAGTGGAAATGGATTTATTATTTCTCAATCTAAACTAAATTTCCAAATGTGATAGGGTAACTAAGGAAAATCTTTTCATCATACTCCTAAGAAAGTGTAAAGCTTGAGAAAAATAAATCAAATTAAAAATAATAAGGTTGGGGCAAATGAAAGTAAAAGGGTTTAGTAATAGGGACAATATGGTCATTTTATGAAGAAAGTATAAATAGGCCATCATGTGTCATTTTAACCTTTTTTCCACATTTTGAACTATAGTATCCCTAGAGTAAGAAGAATCTTAAGAGGAGAAGGTAATTGCTATACCTAACAATTTAGCGAAGTTACGCACAGTAAGTAAAGTGATCAATAATTCTTGATTGCCATTTACATGCATGTGATATGAATTAGGGTTGATTTCATTAGAGTTCACTACAAAAAAATTGGTGCAAGACAAGGTTTAGGGTAGGATTTCAATCATTGGAATGATCAAACCGATAAGTTGTTCAATTAAACTAACTTAATGTTTCTATGTAATAAAACAATGTATAATTAGGCTTAATAGTGATGAATTTAAAGTGGAATAGTGGGGTATATAGCCAGGTATACACTCATATACTCGCCCATGTTGTTTAAAGAAGAAAAGAACAAGTTACGGCCAAGCACATGCCTATATACTTGCCCATGTAAATGTACACAACCAAGTATATGCTTGTGTAATTAGACATGTAGAATGATGAAAGTGTGCCAAAAGGTACATGGCTATAGTATACGGTTGTGTTCCCTACCATGCCTATGTACACAACAAATGCATGGTTGTGTGTCTTAAAAAACTTCTATATTAGATTTCTTTTTTCATTATTTGAATTCTAATAATCCTAAGAAGCTAGAACAGCTGTAGAAACTATACCACAATAGAAGAATTGATCTAATAATAATTAGGTAATAAAAATTGAGTGCTTATGTGATAATCTAGACTAGTACTAAGATCAATTGTTCCATAACTTGATAGATTCCAAAGTAATGTTAGGTAAGGATTAGTTGTGTTGGATACCTCCCTTTTAAGTATGTATAATCTTATGTGTTGCTTGTGCTTGTTAAGTTAGTCTATGAAATGGAATTAAGAGTATAATTGTCATGCCCAAAAGGGGGCCTAGAAGCCTCAACTAAAATTATCATGACACGTGTGCACCCCATTAAATAATAATCATCTTACGAGTCAGAGATCATAAGACTCTAAGTAAATAATTACATCTACAACAAGTTATAGTACATTTTGATTAGATAAAAAAATATTGCTATGGAACCTGAATCCCACAGTCAACTATGATCGTAGAGAATCGATACCCCTTACCAATTAGTAAAATAGGATAAATCCTAAGTTTCTTAATTTAAACATTTCTATTTACATAGGGTTCCTAACATTTCATCTAAACAATTTATCATCCATAACTCTTACTTTGTCATTCTTGTCTTCTAGAATCTCTCGACATTTCACATCTTATCCCATCTCGAGCTTTCGTACTCGCTACCTATAGAAAGTCTGTGAGGGGGTGAGCATACCATGGCTCAGTGAATGGGATGGTAACACTTTTAATGCTACGTACACACACAAACAAACTTAAATCAAATGTTAGACATATGTTATATAAATACAAAGCAAATTCAAATTCAAATATTAAACATACGCTATGCGTGAACAACCCTATGAATGCAGGATCTTACGTGGTCTTCTAGTAACTAACATGAAGTCTAGGGTTTACGCCCCGCCTCCACCCCCCCCCCCCCCCCTTGACCTTGGGTTGGGGATTCCAAAGCTACCATCAATGCCCAGGTCATTACCTGGTTCAATTATCTTATCACTTGGTTAATTATGATATCTTATTAACTCAACAATGAATGCTCCTATACCTCTCTACACCAGATGGAGCAAAACCTTTAAGGACAGGTCGGACTTGGAACCATCAAGGCGCGACAATCCCCTAATCACTTAGTTCGCACTTGCGGAATAGCAATCCTCTTGATCACTTATGACACATCCTATGACAGTGATGGCCTTCAATCTCATGCAATGTTTCGTGAAAATGCATGTCAGGTTTTAAATTTAGGTCCTCTTCCTTAATTAATTTATTTAGGGTGATCAAACAACATTTACAATCACACAATCAATCATACTACAAAAGTAAACGTCAAAACATTCCATTTCACACATCGCAAGCAAGGATTATGTATGGGTTATCACACAAAATTGACACTGAACCCAAATTTCCTCGTAGACATAGACCTATCCCGTTTTATAATGGATTAAATTATCTCCGGCACCTCTCTAAGCCATCGCACTACTCAAGTGCTTTATCATTCTCACACTTTCAAGAGCCAAAAAGGTTGTTTGTATCTTCCTTTTAATGTCTTCAAGACACTTGTGCATAATATACATATATTCATATCTATACGTATTTATGTTTAGGACCTCTTCTTAATTAAGGACAATTTGATAGACATCTCCCCTTGCATACTTAAGAGGGTAAGAAAATATGGTCATTGAGTTATAAAAACCAAGGTTGCACTCATGATTGGTATGGTTGGGTTCATGAGTGTATTTCGTAAATATGATATGAAAAAAAGTTTGTTGAGTATATGTATACCCCATTAGGAGCCAACTCTAACTGTATACTAATGATACCTATACACCTTATTCCCACTAAGCTTACCCACTTGGTAGCTGTAGAAGGAAAGCTAAGTTTTCATGTCCTGGTTAGTTTGAAAGAAAAAAGATTTGTAAAAATGGGTTAAGCTTAAAGGTTATAGCACTAGCAATATGTCGCTAAGTGCTTTCATTAAAAGGGAATGACATCTAAACTCTCGGACCATTCATTCTCCTATTTTCTTAGACTTCTTACCTAACTATTATTCTCTACCGCATAACTTAACTCAACAACAATCATATCAAATAGCAGCACAACAAACATCAATTTCACATGCATAGCATTCCACATACACATAACATAGTAGCATATCATTAAGTTTCCCACTCACCTATTTAGGGGTTATCTTAGTCCTAACCAGAGTCGAGCGATTCTAGCGAGTAACTCCTTTACATTCTCTTGAAATCAGTATCCTTTTGTGATGCTTCCTTAACCCAATATAAAGCCATATCACTACCTGACTTTGGTAGTCTTCTAGCACTCAATATATGTACTCTACTCTTTTTTGTGGTTGATGACAAGGCGTGAAGTTTCTCCTTATGGAACTTTGGACGAATAAGAAATTCGAATGTTGACTTCCTTCAAATTTGTGCTTCCAGCACCTAAATTGTTGTGATCGGGCTGATTTGCTTTCCTTGTGTAAAAGTCGAGCAATGGGGAAAGTCTTCGATTTCCAAATTTGGAATTCCCTCTTCCATATATGCAAGATATCTTTGGAAAGGAAAATTGAAGATCTTGCATTAGGGTTTGGCTAAGAATGATCTTCCTCGACACCCTTTAAACATTCCATTGTAAAACCCATTTCTTTCCCAAATATTGTTAGGCCTCTTTGGATTTTGCTCGAATTTTCCCTTTCCATTTAACTATTGTAGAGCTTTTCATCCTGAAGATCTTTAAACCTTTCATTTATCCAATTATTTTTAATATCTTCCAACGAACTTTTGTAGGATAATGCAGGTTTAGTAGTCCTTAAAGGTTTGTTATTTTTTTTTCTTTTCTTTGTTTGATATTTCCCCATGAGTTACTCATATTTTTTTACGGTTTCCATCCTCACTCACGCTTTATCATAATACACCCCCCTTTTCCTACCCCCACTGACACCAACATATGCAAATGTTACTATATTTCCACCACCAAACGGCTTCCCCAAGTTTACACATTTTCACCCCTCCCATATCCATATCACATAAAACCTCATATACATTAGTCATAAATATCACTACTCCATATATGTTTACTCCCAAATAAACCCACATACTTTGCACAATTTATTTTCACCTTCTTTCCCCTTACGTTCACATCCGACTCTCTCTACTCTACGTACTACCCACATAATCACCCCAATTTCCAACAAGCCCATATACCATAAACTATTCCAAACAAAATATATCCCTCACACCATCCCCTTTAATTATCATGCACAACCCCCCCCCACCAAGACCCTAAAAAATACCATATTCCAAAAAACCCCCAATCTACACCCCCAAAATTTTAACACATCCCCCTTACCACAATCATCCATCGCCAAAAAAAACTATCCCCCCCTCCAAGCAAACCCCCCCCTTTCACCCATAATCCCTAACATCTTTTCACAACATACCCCTTAATTGTAACAAAAACCCCCACCCCCACAAAATCCATTTACATCATTCAGCACCTAGCGCATACCCCCAAGCTTCCACCGGTTCTCCTTAAGTATAGTCCTTCAACACCCTAATCATCCCAACATAATACTCCTTACATATTACCACCATACCACAATACCGTATTAAAAGTCACACTACCTCACATACACCCTCTTCAATACATATATTTTTTACAACATCACAACATCCCCACAACTACGCATAATACACTTTAACAATCATACACCTGTAAAACCCCCTTTTTTTGGAGGATTTAATAATTTTCAATAAATAATCAATTTTTTATTTTTCCCAATTTAGCATAAAAATAAAAAATAAAAAGGAAAAAAACTTCAATTTTGAAAAATGATTTAGAAATAGCAATAATGAATAATAAAAAAATTTTACAAATTTTTGGAATTTCAAAAAAACAAAAAAAAGAAAAATGTTCATATATGCAATTTGCGAAAATAAAAAAATCAGGAAAATGGGCTAGTCCTGGTGGACCCTGGGTTAAGGGGCGCGC